>WETZ01000053.1:151475-207848 GCA_011034095.1 Fusarium cf. aywerte | reverse complement strand
CCGAAAACCCACCCGCTGGCCTCGACGCTAAATGTCATGTTCGATGAGTTGTACGAACCCTATTTCAAACCGTGACAAGCAAAAGAGATAAGTTAAAGTCAGTCAGTCACAAGCCTACCAGTTCGTTGTTTGTCACCTGCCTGCATACATGCATGCATGTAATCAGGCATGGTTGCTGCCTTGGGCCTCGGGCCTTGGGCCTTACCTAGGTACCAGAGCCTGCCTGTTGTACATACAGTAGGCGATGTATGTATGGCGTGGGGGAATGTTGCATTGCATTTCCGGTGCATCACCGCCGACCTGCCAATCACCTGCTGTTAGTGTGTAGCCAGTGAAGTGAGTGCATCATCTGTCATTCCATCTTACTTAATTTGGAGCGACTTGACTTGGTGAAGTATGATGTCATCCTGTCCCCTACACGTGAACCCCGAAATATCTGGCCAACGGACAAACGTTTAAAAGGTTTCTAGGTACTAAAGCCAATATGGTAGGTACTTACTTGTACGCACGCTGCAGTACAGTAATGGAAACAAGGTAAATCTACTAGGTACCTCCGTACTATTTCGTTTGAGTTGAGCACTACGTAGCAGACCTGACCTCATTGGCCTCACAATGTCCTTGAACTTTCCCATGTCTGAGGAATGGAATCGACAGGAACAAAAGTTAAAGGGATGGACCATAGCTCGATTTGGGAGGTATGAGGAAGGCCGATACCGATGCTAGAAAGAATCCAGAAGCCTTGTGGGGATCAGGGTCGTCCTCACTGACGCCAGCTCCATGGCGCCGTTGGCCAATCTATACGCCAAGGGCCTGGACATACTCCCCAGCAGAATACGTAGGGCTGCTTGACCAGTTTTCGGCNGGTTGTGAAGAAAAAAACCTGCCGAAAACTAGCTCAGCAATGTACTGTAGGCAATCAACAGATCCAGACTTTTGACGTGTGGACTTTGCTGCTAACAACGATTCCATTGGTTCGAGCTAGGGTCATGATGTTATCACAAGATTCTTGGGCTTAATGGACTACCTAGATACCCTCACGCCTCCAGCTGCTTGGTGTTTGTAGGAGTAACCACTAATCAATCTCCTTTCTTGACCGCATTTTCAATAAATGACACAAACGACGTAATTACTTCGCACTACATGCACAAAGAATGAATGCTGCCGCCAACTTTAGCAATAACGGGGACGCTCATAATGGGGAGAAAATACCTAGCTTAGTAGACAAGGTGCTAAGATCGCTTTGAGGTAAGACAGGACTGGACAGGACTGGACAGAACTGGATTGAGGACTCCCTTTTGATGTTCCAGCACCCCCATTCGAGGTCAGGAGGAAGGACCTAACCTCATAGGCAACCAGGTACTAAAGTCAATCGCGCTTAACAGCGCAACTGCAACTGCAGACGGAAGCCATGGTCTTGCTCTATTAGGTTATGGGCAGTTGCGATGTACTTGCAGTTTCCGCGGCCGTTGGGGCGAAAAACATGTAACTCCACTGAAGGTTCGGGCCTGCCTGCCACTTCGTTACAGTACCTAAGCGCCATTGGCCTCACCGGGCTTTTGGTCTTTGCCGGTGCCTACTTTTCGAACTTAGGTATCTCCCAGGGACATTCACTGCAGTACTGTACAACAAACACCCCACAGGCAGGATCTAGCCTTTCTCTTTTGAGCATCCTCCAAACGTCGTGCGTGCCAACTAGCTTCGAAGATGTGACTAAAAAAGCAAAGTAAAAAGCGAGGAAGAACGGACGCAATAAAATTGAAATCCGAGCAAGAGAAAGCAATCAAATTCCGCAGCACACGGTCTTATCTGCACCGCATGTCTTGTCGACGAGACGTTATTACACAGAACTGACTAAGATTTCAGGGCCCACGAATTATGCTTCGCATCATTGCAGGGCCTCCACTATCATGACTGACTATCCTGGCCTGGGTCACCAAGAGGAGATGCTGAGTTGACATCGACAAGGCTACATAATTTTGAAACATTATTTCCGAGACAGGACAGGACGGCACGGGAAATGGACGATTAGGGCAACATCCATCAAGTCAATCCTCCGCTCCGCCACAACTGACAACTGTCACTCATGTCAACGTCAGGTCAGGTCAGGTCAGGTCGGTCCATCAATGCTGATGATACTACCAACTTTGCATTGGTGTCGCCTAAAGAGGGAACCGCGTTATCGAGATAATCCAAGACGGTCCAGTCCAAGACGTACAGCGCTTTGTTTCACGCCACCATTCGCCTACCCAGATCTGAAGATCTATGTACAGCAACACCACTGTTAGCAATTAAATGGTTCTCATCAGTCCTGAGCCAGTCCTGACTAGAATGCCTTCCTCAGAACTCCTACTCAGGTAGCCCCAGCTACACTTACGATGCCCAGTCACACCGGACCAGGCCTCATGAGGGGTCTGAATCCTGAAGTCTCAAGTCAGAAGCTCATCCTGTCGACCTACCTGGCTTTCTGGTGCAAATAGACTTTGGGTCCGGCGCACTTCACTGCGCTTCTCGTTGTGGCGTAGCCGACTTTTTGCCTTTCGTTGTCTACCCCTTCCTTGTTTAGTCGCTACCATTTCTCGTCCTCCCAAGACCCACGGCTCATCGTGACACTCCCTTGTCTACGCCCGAAGGGACAAAACTTTAAAAGGAAACCAAAGATTGTCCATCATACACCCGAACCCCTTGGCCTAAGTACTGAGTACTGTGTATGTGCGCCGCATCCTTTCTCAGCGAGTTTTAAACTTTTTCTTACACCCCTGCTTTGATTTGTGGTCCCTTTTTTTCTCCCTCTCAATTCCCTTCCTGCTCTGCCATGCTTGCACTTTTTCCTCGCATAATGTCCATTTGAATAGACACCGGCACCCCAACCTACGTACACCCCTGTGGTCAAACTTGGCGCCCTGGGGCGATCATGGCTTCATCTATGGCGGCAGCCGGGCAGACGACAAAAAGTGGAAAGGTGAAGGGATACACCCAAGAAACCAACCTACGTAACGCGTGGTCAATGGCAAAAACACATTCTGAAAATGAACAAAGTTGATTGTGCCGAAACTACAAGCGGCGGTTACGAGCTTGTTATTGCTGGAGCCGAGACCCCGTTCCGTCACGCTGGTTCTAAGGTTAGTCTTTGGTGTATCTTGCTTGAGTATAAAGGAAAGCCGTTTGCTCCGGATTCCTGGGTCAAGACCTTTGACTTGGACTGTATCCCTTCTCGACATCATCAATATTTTCACTATCATCAATCTTTTCGTTCCTCAGCGTTGATCGACGGTTGTAGAGTTGCATTGCCAATTAGCATCTAGTCTTACTGCCTACTCGTATCAATTACCTGTCATCGACAAACACACATAAACACCCTTGCTGCTTTCCGTCACCAGTCACACAGACAAGACGAGAAAGGGAAAAAAAAGACCAGAACAGAGCAAGGACAGGGCATCTACCGGGGTTGAACTGACAAGGGCCACAAGACCAAAACCAGGACAAGAACCCTTTTCCTCTCACGCCCCGACACATCTCTGATTCTGTTTGGACACGATATAGCAACTATCGCTGTCGGTGTAAGACAGACGCCAACTCAAAATCCCCGAGACGGACGGATCGAGCCCGTGCCATACCTACCACCACCTGTCTGCGCACATCCATACAGTCCAGTACTGTACCACCATCGTCTCGCGCTCGCTCTGCAGTACAGTTTGGCTGGAGCAAACCTTCAGGGCTACTTAGCTACCTTCCAACCCCTGTCGTAATCCGATCCACTTGAGACGTTGTTCCAGATCTTGGACAGGCATTAACACCATCACCACAAGCCTGTCAACCCACACGAGCCACTCACCCCCCTCCCTACCCCATCCTGTCTCTCCACTTGTCTAAGTTACCTACTTTCCACAAGGGCAGCTCTATTTCCAGCTCCTAGCCTGGAAATCTCTCTCTCTGATACATGCGCGACTCGCCTGCATCAAGCCCATCCACTTCTCAGGCTTATATTAGACATACAAGTACTACCATGATGTCCGTCGCTCCCCAAGAATTCCAGTCCCAGCCCTACTACTATCTTCCCTACCGTCCTGTCTCTTCCCACCGGCAACCTCAGCATCAAGATATTTCCTACTTCAACTTTGCCAACCTCAACCACTCACCCACTCTCGATTCCGCAACCACCGCCGCAATGGCCGCCGCCGCCGCCGCTAACGCACGATCTCAACAAGACGCCAGTGTTGCACAGGCTCTTGAGATTGCACGCGAGAGTCCTGATGGCTCATCGGATCCTACCATCAGCAAGATCCTAGAGGCTGCGCTGGCACGAGTCTGGAGTAAGGTGACAGAACACCCCGACTCATATGTCATGACAAGAGACGAGTTCGCCGTCTTCAACTTCTTCCAGCACCGCTTCACCGGTAACAAGATGGCGCTCGGAGCTCGCAAGCGATACTGGGATAACACCCACGCTTAATCGCCTCTCCGGATGGCACTCACGCAATGCGGCGTCCTACCCGCACACGAATTGCTCGGCATATCGAGTGCTTCACAGACGCATGAGCAGCAAGGGCATGCACATTGTCCAGCGCTCACAAAAGTCAACTTCTTGCTTCCTTGCCGGCGATGAGGACTCGAGTACCCATACATGCTCACACCCATATCCATATCATACCCACAAAGACAAACCAGTCCTTGCCCGAACCTGATCCTATTATCCGAGTTTCCGGCAACTTGCCACTATCCACTACCCAGCTCGGTGATAATCAGGAAGCGAGAGCTGAAACCTGAGGGCTTGTGCAAAAGACAGGCAAGACATAGCATCGAATACCCACCCATGCTTGTTTCGACTTTCGCTTGGAGCAAGTGGCCCTTCGGTATCGAAATGACTTTCCACATGACGCTATCGCGGCAGGGCTTTACAAGTCATGGTAGCACAGGGGATGCAGATCAGGTGGTTATGTCCACCATGTATAGCGCGGAAGCCGAGAAGAAGAACAGAAGAAGAAAAAGAGAAACACCAAAAATCAATATTGAACCCACTCAGTGGAGAAACCCTGGATGATCCGCCACAAAGCCCCGGTTCCTGAGTCCGAGCCTGCTAGCTCGGTGGGTCAGAAAGTCTGCCATCCAGCATCATTCGCATGGCGCCCCGCTATTAGGAACTGCTGGCGCCAATCTCCGACAATACCGTTCAGCACTTACAATGTCGTCCGTGTCTCCGTGGACATGGATGTGAAAGCTCCTGTTGTATCGCTATTTCTCGCAGGGCTGCAGAATACCTACAATGTCGTGGCGTTCTCATGGGAGTAGTGTGGCTTTCATCTGCGACTTCTCGCCTCCGCCTTTTTGCACTCATTTGTTCGTATCTTCCTCCTCGACCAAGTCAAGTCTTGACTCATGCAAGCAGACGTACGTCGCATCGTCTCAACTTCTTGAGGATAATGCGGGTCATGCGGGCTCTTGGACAGTTTAATTCTCACTTGACCTTGTGTTCATTGGAACTTTGTTCTTGACTCGCTACCAACGCATAGTGGTAGCTTGCTATTATTCTTACTCCTCATTTCATTATATTTTTCCACTTTTTTCCATGACTCTTCTTTCTACAGTATCCTTTTTTCTTTTTTTTTTTTTTCTTCTTCTTCAAACTTCAATGAATCGTCTTCGGCTGCTGGCAGTCATCTGCATCTCTAGAGCCGCTTTATATAATTTCTTCCACTTTCGAGTCATGTTTGATGGATACCTCTTGAGTGTAGTTCAGAGGCTGCACTGTCTCATTTATTCAACTTGCCAGTTCACTTTTCAACCATTTTCAAATTCATGTCTCATTTAAACAAATGTTGTACAATAGAAATACCAAAAAGCGTAACGAAAAGCCTGCCCGTTGTCGTTCAAACACCACTCNTTTTTTTTTTTTTTTGCACTAGGCATATAGACTATCTTATGAAATCATGTTCCATCAAGGAAACACTTACATCTCCGAACTTGGCCGTCTGACATGTATAAACAAATCCTCGCTACCAATACTACCGGCTTCTTGAATAAGTCCGTTGGCAATACATCTGGCATGCAACAAAGCCACTCCTTATGCTAACTTATGCATTAAATTATGTACAGCTCAATATTTTGTTGTTTACTTCTTTTTTCCATACTACGAAGGCAAGCCAAGTGTCTCTTTTCGGTAAGGTCCTGTCATGTGCAGGCATACAATTAAGCATGTATAACATCATACTGCGTCAAGCTCGAAGAATCTTCGCTGATGCGTTACCAATAATAATACTGCGTGCTGCTGCTGTTGGGTGTTGCGCCTTTTGAGTTTACCTTCACATCACTAATTTTCAATAGTTTCCCACTAATATTACTGGACTGGATTAGATATGTGTGCAATGATATACAGTACCTACAGGACTGCATGCAAGAAATACCTACTGGGAAATACTATCCTTTTTCAGTAAAGGGTATCCAACGCTTCTCTGCAGATCTTTGATCTACAGTCAGTTGATGGTAAAACGTACCAGGGCATCCCATATCCGGCCGAGCGCGCGGCTTTGGTAGCGGTAGCGGCAACTGCAGCCCTGCCGTTGTACCGCTCAGAACCCTCCGACTCTCCGGTTACGGGGCCGGTCCCTAATCCCCACTTCGACCGACGTCTAGAACATGCACCACAGAGAGCAGCCAACATGTCGTGAAGCTTTCGCCAGCTCAAACGCCAGCAAGTCGATACTTTCAGCTTCACGTACGATTTGGTATTTAGTGTAAGATTAGAACTAGACCATTGTGACTGGAACATATCCCATGGGAAGCTTATGGGGCTTGCATCCGTACCTCATCGATTGAGGCTTCAGATTGCCCGGACAGATCTACCTCATCGACTGCGTGAGCTTTGAAGATCGGCAACGAATGGAGGAATGCATGCTTGTAGAACCATAGAATCGGGTACTGTTGGGGCACTCTGCTTTACCGGCACCTCAAACCAGTATAGCTGGATTCATCCGCATACTGGCTTCTCGTCTAGGATGGCATTATAATCTTGCGAAAGGCACTTAGGCCTCCTGAACTGTTCCCTGGTAAGCTCGTAGGGAAGGCTGAGGTCAAGGGCTACAGTAGAGCATCACATTTGGGTCCATAAGGGAAAGCCTATGCCTTGGCTGGCTAAATTCTTGAACACACCGCCATTTTCAATAACGTTACGCCACGATATTACCTTTCCCAGAAAATAGGTAACACAAAAGGGCAAGAGTCTGTCCGAGATACGGTCTTTGGGGTGACAGCCGTCGAACAACGGAGCCAGATCAGGGAATTGTGCTTCCGTCAGCACCCAACTTGGCATCCCGACGGGGTTAAGGGGAAACAGATAGAGTTTAGATATGAGCCGCTGATGCGCCTCTCTGCATATCATCGTCTCCATAAATGTAGGACGGCCGCTTTAAAGGCTATCTCAGGACCGGAGGAGAACGTTGCAGGCGCCTACGCCA
The DNA here is from genome assembly GCA_011034095.1 of Fusarium cf. aywerte. Classification (NCBI taxonomy): domain Eukaryota; kingdom Fungi; phylum Ascomycota; class Sordariomycetes; order Hypocreales; family Nectriaceae; genus Fusarium; species Fusarium cf. aywerte. The sequence continues at coordinate 200,400 of WETZ01000053.1, read as the reverse complement.
ATAAAGTATATCTTCTAGCAACCAGGAGACCTTACGAAAATAGGTCTAGGAGCCAGCGTTTGATCATCATGATGCTCAATTTTGCGGAGTTTTCCCAAGGAATCAACAGAGAGCTTAGTCTTGGTTGATGTGCATTGCATGTTCCTGGAAATCCATAGCAAGTGATTAGCTCCGACTCTGCGCACACTTGGCGGCCGTCTCAACGCCTGTCTGCCAACATGACCACGGCAATAGACATTTTGGTATAAGATGACCAGACATGATCATCTACAGGCCCGGAAAAGAAATCGACCCATTTTTTGTCAGCAGGCCCGCCCTCTCTATTCTCTTGGCAGCCAGTTTCTGTCGGAACGAAACCGTGGCAGGCTTGTTTCTCGATACCGAGGCTCCTGGTACTCACTTCTAGCCGGAAAGCTACTAACCTGGAGGCTTGTGGAAGACCCTTGAACGTTGAGATTTCTAACGTCACTATCGAAAGTCTCGATCCGATGATCACACATCTGATCTAATATTATGAGTGTGACGCCTGCTATGTTGTGTAGGGTGCGAGACGAAGCGGAAGGACATGGCGCCTCAACCTCAAGCCCCTGTGCCAGTTTCGTTGGCAGCGGCCTTTTTGGGAAATCCAGAAAGTCGGTAAGTTGATATCTTGGAACTCTAATACACGAGGAGGCGTGTAGGAGCATTAGATGTCAATTGACTGTATGGAAGCTCTATGGAGTTCCAGAAGACTGCCGGAAGAGGCAACGCTTATTGCTCCAAGAGGAAAGGCTAGTACTACACTATCCCCGATGGTGGTACACAGGGTAGGCTGTTTGAAAGCCAGCAGGTCAATAGTCTCGCGCCAGGCCAATGTTGTTTGCCTCACACCCAGCAAAGACGGTGTTGCTCAGAAGCACAAAAGTATCGGGTACATTACAGCCAGAAAGTCGCCAAAAACCCAAAGGGCTTAGAGAAAGGGGTAGCTTCCAACCTAGATCGTTCTTCTCATACCATGGGTTTAACCTAATATAGTGGTGATGAACAAGAGATATCCCGAGGCTCTGGAAGCAAAGGTCCCGGAGGATGGGACGAAGCTGCTGTGTTAGATCGGGCGGCAGCTATAGACCTTTTTGGTAAAGGCATGTCCAAGAGAGTTTGTGGAAGAACCGATGACTCGGTATGTGAGGTCAGTGCCGTTCAATGATCTCAAGCGGTGGAGAGTGACATCTTCGTCTGGCGCTGCAAAACATGACATCTATAAGCAATTTCCCAGAATATTGAACATGTTGAGGTCGATGAGGCTCTTCACTGCAGACACTGACAGCGGATCTACCCAACGATCCCGGCTTCAAAATGACAATGACAACTGCAGTAAGCTATCATGCTGTCCAATGGCCACTCAATAGCGGTGAGCGTCACACCAGAGCTGATGTCTGTTGATGAGGGGGGACTCGAAGAAATACGAGGCTATCCGAGTGGGTTGGGTGGGATGGCGTCGGCGAGGTCACTAGGTAGCCTGAATGATGCCGTGGGCTCATCTGGACATCGCCTTTCGCCAAGTCAACTGGTTGCTGGTAGTTGATCAGTTGTGATGGGAGATGCATCTTGGAACTTCCTTATCTTCAAATTCCCGTAAAATATCAGTCCCCACGATTGGGTGGGTATAACCACTCTTGCAGATCCGCGAACCGCGTTCCGGGCGATGACTGCAGAAGCGTACAGTATCATGATGCAGATCTCACGGCATCTCTTTCCGGACTAAACGCAAGCCATCGTGGCCAGATCAGGAACATAAGGTCACTAGCATTACTCACTCTGGTGCGATAAATGTTTACTCAACAAATGTGTCCAACAAGTGTTTGGAGAAGTAAAGTGAACCACTGTCAAGCAGCAATGTACGTACAAACTAACAAGTTGTTGTGTTGGAGAGGCGACTCTCAAGACACTTGCCTTGGAGGTTTAAGTCAAAAGTCTCCATTAGCGATACAGTTGTGCAGGACTGTATTACGGCTGGGTACATTCCATTGACATTCTAGAACCGGCTGATGAAGAAGGTGAAAGGGCCGCCAGAAAGACATCCTCAGAATGGAAGATTGTATGTAAGAAGGGATAAGCCCGAGCTAGCCCGAGGGAGTGGTTGACCTATGCGTACGGCAGTTGAACAGTGACAGGTGCCTCTTCCGCAAAAATGTGAAATTCAATTCAGTGGCTCTGCTGGCTCTGTCTGACCCGAGGCGTCGAGATGGCTAGCTGAAGGCGTACTGTATGAACAGTTGGTGAGAAGCGTATGGTTGGCCCAAAGCTTGTTTAACCTCTTGGTATGTAGAAAATGGGTTGATTGTACGAAAGATCATCCATGTCGAATGAGGTTGATGGAAAAGTAAAGAGAGTTGAGGAATTGATCCAATGGAAGGCAGGATTGGTGGATGAAGGAGGGGCGGAAGGACCCTTCTTTGCCGCTAAATTAGGTACTGCCCGAGGGGCTGCATAAATCCAGTGAACGATACCTATAAGTGACGAATCAAATCAGAGTCATCTGTGGGTGCAGTGGCCGCTGGAACCGCTGTCATTCCCGGCAACTGCAGGTCGGTCTAGTAGGTCCCGTCGTCCACCTGCCAACCGCTAGGTACTGCCGCACCTTGAGGCGCAGCAGCAAAGAATGTAGGTAACTACGAATTGGTAAACAAATTGTTGGAGATGTTGCCGCCGAGTAGCCAAAAGCAAACGTGAAGAGTTTCCGAATCGAACAAGGAACGCCTGTTGTCTCACAGTCAAACTGCATATCAGATCCTTTACTCTGGTAGCGGCAATGGAATGTAAATATAAGTCTGGTGGTGATTGGTCCATAGCTCTCAATCACTCGTGGTGATGCCGGTGTAGTCGAAGCCATTTACCTGGCCAAAGGTATGTCATAGGTAAGTATGATTGGGGACATATTTCCTGTCCTGGTGTATTCGTACGATAAATCAGTCGAGCGATAGCCAGGAAAAGAAGCTGCATGGGCGTTATTGCGTTGCAGAAATGGCTAAGTGGCAGGTAGGTCCCTTTCCACTGCAACGCAACCCTGTTCGGTCGAGCTTCCCTCATTAAAGTAAAGTCGTTGGCGGTTGCTTGGGCAATGCGCAAAGAGTCTGATAACCAACCACGACCCCATCGTTAACGTCTCATTTAGAATCTAACACATCACGTCAATTTACTTTGCTTCGATTCGATTCAACTCCACATGCATCCTCCATCAAAAATTGCAGCCTTACTGCGGTAGCTGAACATCCTCATCCCCGCATTGCTCCAGCTTTACCGCTGATCAACAACTGCTTTATCATCACCTGCGATACCAATTCATCAAGCAACTTCCTGCTCGTATAGTCAGTCTGATCTATACCCTCACTGGACTGGGCAGAAACTTCAAACCCACCACCAGCAGTATCACAACCACTCCTCCGTGTAACCTCCACTGTACTTCTATCGACACCATTGCAGACCGCATATTGAGCATCAGTTGCCCATCATGCGTTACAATCTCATTCAGATGATCTTGCGAGGCACAGGGCTCTTGATGACCCTCCTCCTAACAGCTCTCATAGGCAGTGTTATTTCATCAAACATCGACGCTGTAGGCTCCGCAACTGCCGCTGTCAACTTCATCATGTTTGTTGCAATCGTCTGCTGGATCGTCTGTATCATCGGCCTCCTCAGCTTCTTCGTTTCCGCCCTCGACAAACCGCTTATGCAGCTTCCTCTCGATGCTATTGCCGTTCTATTCACTTTCATCGGAGCTATTGTTCTTGCCGCCAAGCTGCGCGTCGTCAACTGTGGGGAGATTAACCCCAAGGCTCTTCCAACCGACTGGATTGCCTGGGGATCTGCTAGTGATGAGGGCCGTTGTCGACGACTGCAAGCCAGCACTACCTTCATATGGTTCCTGTTTGCTTGTGTGTCAGGAAGTCTGATCCTGACTATTCGAACTGCTCGCAACACGTTTGGCTCTCTCCGAAGTGCCGCTTCAAGGCCATCAATGTCGCAAATCTCGTCCAGTGTATGATGAGCCATGTGCCATCGCAAGGATACATCACGATGAGATATCGATCACATGAGAAACTTCGCTAACGCGAGTATGTTGGCCCGTGGTTGGATCAGCACAGCTGCACCAAGACTTTAGAACACCGAGTTGGTTGTCCGGAACAATATTACAGGGGCATTAGAGGAGCATCGTCTAGTTTGGGCGATAAGGACCAAGCCATACCAGCTTCCAGAGGGGCTTTTGTTTGAGTTTTTTTTTTTTTTTTTTTTTTTTTTTTTTTTTTTTTTTTTTTTNTTGTTTGAGTTTTTTTTTTTTTTTTTTTTGATACCAGGAATATTTGTGTACGTTAATTTTTGTATGAGGGAGAAAGAAGCACGATCAGCATAGGAGTTGGACGACGGGTAATGATTATGTAGTAATTAGTTTGAATGCCAGTACGATTTCTCACGTGTTTCTCTAGGTTATTTCCAGTAGCTACTGACCTTGAGCCATGATCGGAATTATTCCTTTTGGGTGGGTATCGATCGAGCATGAGCGTGATCATGATATGGACATGTAGTCATCTATTTCAAAATATGCGATTATGAATACCCCAACACCGTATTAAAGCAATGCATGCTCCCGAAGATCCGGCATTCATGTCTATCTTGTGAATGCTCATGGTCCTTGAGCGTGTATACCGTTTATAATGTGGCCGCAGTCTCGACAACACCTGCTGCCTTGAATGCCTTCTTATCTGTTAATCGAATGTCGACGTTATGCGCCCACTCCATATACCGTGACCAGCCTAGTTGGAAGCATGTTAGTGAATCTGCCGAGCTTCAGACCGCTGCCTTGAAAAACTTACTCCAGTAGGCAAACTTGCGACCAAAGTATTTACCCATCCAGGGAACAATCATCATAGTCAATATCAATTGCAGCTGTTCAAGACTTCGCTCCCACTCGGCTTGTGCGTCTGAGTCGGAAACATCGGAATAAATGTCGTCGGTTGATATGGAAGGGAGAGAGTCGAGATCATCTTTGTCGTCCGACATGGACGCATCATGGAGGTCGACGAGGGAAGAGTCGGCAGCCATGTCTGTGGTCGTATTAGGAGATTTCGGCCTTGTAGAAATATCAGGCCAACAATAAGTCAAAGCTGGCGCGCGGTGTCGTTGGACCAGTTGGCAGAAAAGACTAAATCTGTATTCGATCGAGGTTGGACGAAGGATGAGCGGACGCTGAGGTCACGGGTCGCTTCGGTCAGGACAGCAGCTCGATATCCAGATTAAATCAGTGGTATGAACAGGTCAAGCTTATGGGGAGGGTCGAGCGTGACGAGGCTGATGGGAAGCGAGGGATTCCAAAATCCTATTGTGACAATCGACAACCAAAGGATGGCCGAGGTGATGTTCGTCACAGTCGTCAGGCCTGTAGTCGCATCGGCGCCCGGAGCGAGACTCCGATAGGAACTTGGGGAAGCTACAAACAGCTCCTTACCTGATTGGTTCATGTCGATATCGTAGTGATGCACGTGATATGGCGCGTGACTGGCTATCGTGAAGCTGGGGGTCCGCTTGCGCTGCGGTTGACTCAAGGTATCGCATCCGCCCATGACGTTGGACTCACTTCCCTCTACCTTGTTAGCCCGCAACAAAATCCATCAGAAGAGACAGATCAACAGATCGCGCGACAAACCTGCGACTCAATAACACCTGCCATCGTTGCGCGAGAATTTGTGAAGAAAAAAAAAAGAGCCTTACCTTATACGAAGTCGACACCCACATACCAAAAAAACTTCCGGTACAACAACTGCGCGCAGTAGCAGCAGCAGATTAAAAGAAGCATCTTCAAGCAATCACAGTTACAGACGCAATCATGGAGGGCGAGGTGAGTCAACACACACATATGTTCCCTACCGACACATTTTTGAGTCAAAATGCGACCTACAATACCTGTCTAATACAGCCTGGCTTGTGAATCTCAAATGGACGGATGCTTGGGCCAGGCTCTCTCTCATGGCGCCGGGTCGGGTGCCTTGTACCCTCTGAACCGCACAGGCCCAATCTTTTACCCCTCCAAAACCCTCCAGCGCCCTATCAATGAGCCTATCATTGCTTCTCCTTATCGTTTTTTCTACCCCACCATCATCCTCAGTGTGAAAGTAACTCTGAACTGTCCCTACACCACTTTTGGGGGGGGGCAGAACAGGCGGTTTGACATCAATTTATTTTACCACTTTGGGCCTTTGACTCACATTTTCCCAACCGCCACCTTCACCATCATCATTCATTATCCACGACCACCGACAACACCACATCCCTAATCGAGTCCTCTACTAACAAATCCATCTCTTTTGCTCATTTTACAGGCACCGACCGAACGCAAATCCCGCAAATCCGTTGCTTTTACAGACGAACAAGTCGTAGTCGACGCTGACGGTTCCGTCACCATGGTCAACGCTACCGAAGAACCTAAGGATTCGGCTCAGTCCCACACGCCTCGTACGCCGCCGCTCTCTGCCGCCCTTGAGTCCTTTACTGATTCGCAAACGACAGCCGCTGAGGATCTTCCCCCAGCTGAGGATGGTGGTCTTGATCTCTCCCTCATGAAGAAGAAGAAGAAGAAGTCCAAGAAGGTCGACGACGATGCCGAAGCCGCCCCCGCTGACGACGCTGCCCCCGCTGAGGACGGAGGTCTCGACCTGACCTTGAAGAAGAAGAAGAAGAAGGCTAAGGCTCCCAAGGACGACGACTTCACCAAGCAGCTCGAGAAGCTTGAGTTGCAGGAGGGTGCCGAGGAGACTGAGGAGGCTCCTCAAGAACAGGAGGGTGATATGAATGAAGGAACTGGTATCTGGGCTCACGATGAGACCAAGACCATCGGCTACACCATGCTCCTTTCTCGATTCTTCAGCGAGCTCACCCAGAGGAACCCTGATCACGTTATGACTGGAACAAAGAGCTACAAGATCCCCCCACCTCAGTGCATGCGAGAAGGCAACCGAAAAACTGTTTTTGCCAACATTGCCGATATCTGCAAGCGCATGAAGAGAACCGAGGAGCACGTCACCGCCTATCTGTTTGCTGAATTGGGTACCAGCGGTTCCGTCGACGGTAGCCGAAGACTGGTTATCAAGGGTCGTTTCCAACAGAAGCAGATCGAGAACGTCGTCCGAAAGTACATCAGTAAGTTCTGTAGCATATGCTGTACGTATGGTAAACATGCAGTTGCTAATTGTGCCCCTCTAGTCGAGTACGTTACCTGCAAGACCTGCAAATCTCCCGACACCGAGCTCAACAAGGGTGAGAACCGTCTGTACTTCATCACTTGCAACAACTGTGGTTCCCGACGAAGTGTCACCGCTATTAAGACAGGTTTCTCCGCCCAAGTTGGCAAGCGAAGAAAGATGCAGGGTTAAGTAACCTCGCCTCTTTTTTCTCTTGTTCTCGATTCTACCCCAACCAAGTGCCAACAATGTCATTGGCCTGTGGTCTCTGGGGGGTTACGTTTGTCTTGGCGGCGTTCTATCTTGGCTACGTAGCTGACTCTATGCTGAAAACGAATAAATGGTTTTCTTTTTTTTGAGCTACGTAGTCTCGACGATGAATACAGATTTCGCACTTTGGATGAGGCTCCGCTGATAGTGGGCCTTCTGCGCACGATCTGGTCTTTAGGGTCAAAAGGAGTGATGTCGGACTCGATGAATTATGAAATCGAGTGCCGGGGTTATGATATTGGCGTACGGATTATGTACATGATGCCGGAATGAAATAAGACTGCAGCCAAAGAAACTTGGTGCCACAGTGACCACAGCCGATAAATCCTATCTCAAAAGTGATGCTCAGTGATCAATGAAGGGGCAACATATGTAAACATAGTCGGTATGCAAAGTATTTGCATCCTTAAAAGTCTATTACCACACGACGACAATCTGATTCAGTCGTGCCTTCAGGTAGTCGTCAAACCAAAACTAGCCCCTTACTCCCATCTCTACTGAATGAGAGTTCCTATTTACAAGACTCAGACTTGAGAGATCAAAAAAGTGGAAAACTAAGAAGAAACAGCAGAACATGCCTTCCCCTAAACGCAGAAAAGCCGTAGCCGAATAACTGTCCAAAACCAGCCCAACATAGTCCCCTTTTTTTGCCGTGCATGCATGCGTGTTTCCTTTTGTTGTATCAGAGTAATGATATTGTTCATGTGTGCCGTAACTATGGCACCAGCAGCCACTCCCGTCTTTGGTGTGAATGCTTCATATGAATGGTGTATTGTACAAGTCAATCAATTGTAGGAACAAATCAACGACCCGGCCACCACTGGTGAGCAATTCAGCTAAAATCGTCCACCGGGACTCGTGTCCATCGACATGTCGGTGTCAAATATCGAGCCTGCCATGACGTTATCTGTATCAATAACGGTGGCATTCTTGGTAGCAGCGTCCAAAGTGTTGTCCAGCTCCGTCCGTGCGGCTTCAAAGGTGGTGCGAACCCATTCACCAAGGCGATTCTTCTCGACAAACTGGTGAAGGAGCTTGTCTTCGTGCTTCATGACCTCAATCAGCTTTGTGCGGAATGAGGTCTCGAAGTCGCGGAACCGGCGGTCAAGGTTTTCGGTAAAGGCGCCCAATGCCTCGTTGGGGGATAGGGGCCGGAAAGGTTCACGTGGGTTTTCTGCGATCAAGGTTAGTGAGTGTTTGGGTCCGAGTCCATAGAGAAACTTACGGAAGCTAATGCAGTCTGTCAACATAGCATACAATTCCGTGTCTGCCAATCTCTCAAGCACCTCGCGGTCATCTTTAAGTTGTGTGTCGTTAATGCGTGACCAATCATCACGAATGAAAAGTCTCCTCCAAATCATCCTCTTGGCTTCTTTAACTTCATCGCTATGGCAGCTGCTCTCAGCAACAAGAAGAGCCAGCCAAAACGGATTAGGAATCTCGGCCCGAGACTCGGGTTTCAGGTAGATCAAGGTAAGAAGGTCGATGAGAGTCATGGCATCCAAAGCTTCATGCTGCAAAAGACGCTTCAAGCCATCTTCGAAAATCTGGTGCTGGGCCTTTTGGCGACGAGGGATATTCATGCTGTGAACCTCCATGGCGAAGTTGAGCGCCGCGGCGTCGTCCACGGCATCGTATGTGCTGGGAAGAACTTGGTGATATAGTTGATCCTGGATCCTAATCGTAACCAACTCTTTATCAACCTTATTCCGCTTTTCCTCAACACGGACTTCATCGGCGTGGACTTTGAGGCCACCATTCTTAGCATCCTTCTCCTCGAGCTCAGCTAAAAGAGCAAGTTTGCCAAGACTCAACTCGATTTTCTTGTTCCAGACTTGCTGTTCCTTGGTGAGTGCCAAATTTATAAGCGTATCGGCACTGTGACCAACGTCCTTCTCCTGCTGCACGTCATTGATCCACGAGATTCGTGCCAACTCTGGCTTGCTGCGAAGGAACTGAGTCTTGTAGCCGTGATTGTCGAGGTCAAACTCCAATACGTCCTCAACTCCATGTTTTTGGAGTAAGAATTCGTATGCAGGGAATGCGAAAGCCTGGCCGTAGGTAGAGAAGCTGTTCTGCAACTTAGTCTTCTTACTATCTCTAAGCCGTTTAAGATTTTGCGTTTCCACTAGAGAAAGTCCCGGCTCGCCAAGGCGGTTTTCGAGAACTTGAATGTGATCCAACAGGATGACAGAAAGGGCACGAAGGCATTCGTGTTTCTCGGCAATCGAAGCGCCTTCCTCCCACTTTCCGGACCGTGCGAGTGCAAGGGGCTTCTCAAACCGATCGGTTGCATACACCTTTGCAAATTGCTGCGACATAAGCTTTTGGTCAGGCTGTGTTGTTGACCAACGAGCGTACTCCAGAACCGAAGTGAGCATGCCATCAATGAGTGTAGGGAGTTCCTCGAAAATCTTGGAGACGATCTTAGGATCCGGCTGGTTTGCTGTCTTGTTCGACTCTCCAGCGTCGTGATTCTTTAGCACCCACTGGTCGGAGAGGTCGACGAGACGTTTGGCGTTGTTGGCGACGTACTGTGAGCCAGTCCAGGGCTCAGGAAGGTCTTCGTATCCGTCACGGAGAATACCCAAACGCAGTTCTTCGAATCCAAGACCATAGGAACTGAGGCTGTTTTTTCGGAAATCATGGGCTGCTGTATACGTGCAGTTATACACTTGAATTGCTTCGTAAATCATGACGTTGACCTTGGCATCATCAAGCAAATGGTCCTTGTACAGAGTCTTGATAACTTCGTACGCCCAGGCAACGAAAAGCTCCAGGCGGAAAACATCGTTGATAAACCAATGACGAACTCGATCAACCTCGCCAATCTTAGCGACAGGATTGTGTTTCTGATCTTGGTGGATGAATTCGACAATAGTGCCGATAAGGCTTTTCTTGTCATTTGCTGGCCGTACGGCAGTGAAAGCCTCATGTCTTTTCCAAAGCAGGGTAGCCACATGCATCTTCTCAGCATTGTACAGCAGGCTCCATCGTGTCTTACGGTCAAGATCTGCTCCCATGATTCTGAGCTGGGTGATGAGCCTCTCGAGCGCGTTTGATCGAGCCCGCAGATTATCCTCCAATGATGCCGGAAGGGTCGAAATAAAGGGAGTGCTCGAGCTCAAGATCTCATGACTGACTTCGAGCGCAGCTTCGGCAATTTCGTCGTTGGCAAACTTGATGTCTTGTCGACCGTCGAAAATCAATGGGTTGTCTTGTTTTACGCCAAAGAAGACGGCCTGCTCAATTTTACTCTTCGCAGAAACCTTTGGTGGTTGGTCACTAGCAAACTTGTCCACATCGGTTGTTACAATGCGCACCGCACCGGCTCCCCGAACCATGAGAACAACGGCAGGGTTCTTTGTCTTGGGTCGATGTAATCGGTACTCCTCGTGGTTAGAAACAGGCGCTATTTCCTCGAACCCAGAACCAATGATTTCGTGCACATCGTCCTCTCGGAAATCGATGACATCTTCAAAGGCGGCAGGTAGAATGTGGCTATCGATTTGAAGTTGAGATTCAGGAGACTGGGGTGGAATGGCGATGGAAGCAATAACGGTCGCACGGTCGAAGACGACAAAGGCCACTAGGGCGGGTCGAGGTAGATATAGGCGTGGGCGTGAGGTTTCGGAGAGTTGGGAGGATGAGAACGGGGCACTGTAGGATGTTATGGGGCGGATCATGCCGATTTGACAGTCTCTGGGGGTTAGGATAGCCTCGACTAAAGCGTAGCGAGAAGTGCTTCGTAGAGTTAAGCTGACGAGAACCAACAGATGTTGTACTGACGAGTCGTCGGTGCCCATGGCATCACTCAGCCTGCTCAGCTCAAGATATTTGGACTCCAAGCCCTTGGGGACGTAGGTGAAGTCAATTGCTTCGAAAGAATCTTCAGGGTATTCTTGGGATGCAGGATCGGTCTCCTGCAGCGCAACAATGATTTCCTCTCGTACATCCGCATCGCCAATAATCTCGTTATGACCTCCGCGATGAACCCTCCAGGCGTGAAGTCGCCCCTTGCCGGTAAGGGCAACAACGTTCCTCTCGCCTGTTCGTGCAGAGCGATCGGCGCGAACAGCTGCAACGTCTCCTTTGAGAGACAGATGTTGAAAGGCGTGTCGAATGCTACCAAAGATACCGCCTGTTGAAGGCGACAAGTTGTTACGCAGGAACTGGACTGAGATGGCAGGTCGGCCTTGGCTGTCGCGCACGTTCATGTACGCAAGGCGTCCAGAATTCAAGGTGAGAATGAAACCAGCGGATTCAGCGTTGGTAATGGCGACAACCTTCTCCCCGGAATGCATTCCTGTGATGGTGTACTCCACACCTGTACGATCTTTCTTCATGAAGACAAACGTTGCCGCACTCGCGATCGATTCCCAGTACACGACCTTTCCACTGCCTCCCATAACCACAACCAAGCCAGGCTCTGCTGATGACGCGGATGGTGAAACGAGGCATCCTACGGGGAGAGGTTCGTTCGGTCTGCTAGTCGATGGAAGGCTGAAAGAAAAGGTCTCGGGGGATTGCGACGTAGACGTGTAGGGCCAGACGAGGGCGTGGGTGTGAGTTAGGGAGAGGGCATAGCCTGTGGAGAAGATGTCGGCGGTTTGGTAGGCTACAGGGATAAAAGTGAGCAGGGCATCGAAGAGTCAAGTCATTGTGTGTGTAGACTTACCTGACCAGTCGGAGCGGATCCTGTCTGGTAGAGCTGGGAGTTTGCTAACTGTGTAGGCGTTTGTGCTGGTCTGAAGGGACAGAATTGTTAGTATGCGGCATCAACCTGAAAGAAAGAATTTCTCTGTTCTTACCAAGACAAGACTTCCGTCGCCTTTGTTAGCGGCACGGTCGCCATGCTTTGCCTTTTTTGTACGGACGTTTGATTCCTTGCGCAAAACTGGGCTGGAAGGCTCTGGGGGCTCGATGTTTTTGTTTGAATTTTTGGTGGGTAGAGTCGCGACCTTGCCGTCAGGCTTGACCTGGATCATCTCCTGCTGGGCATCAGGATTGACAAAGGTTTGTTCGGTCAGAGGCAGCCTCTGTCTCTTGGCCTTCGGCTGCTGAGTGGTACGTTCGGAGCTCACGGGGCGCTGGCGACGGCGTGAACGAGTCGCAGTCGCTGGGCCGCCTTGAGCGACGGACGGGGAAAACATTTTGGGTGGATCGGATCGCAAAGTCGATATCGATGGATGGATGGGTGTATCAAGAAAAGAAGTCGCGAAATAGGACGTGTTGGATTAAAATGGCGATGGAATCAGCCGCGTGATCATAGAGGCATTTTGCGGCGTTAACGTGATGATGATCGTGATGGATCGTTGACGTGAATGGGAGAATGTGAGCGGTGACTTTTTGAAATGATGGATGGGATGGGATGGGATGGGAGAGAAAACTGGGCTTTCGAAGCCTATCCTATCCTGCAGTACAGAGAGATCAGTGACGAAGCGTGCATCGGTAGCCAATCGAACAACAAAATAGGTTGTTGGTCTCCCAGCTACGGCCTCGTTTGACGCGTTTTGATTGGTTCAATCTTGTCTGATGCCCTCTTTTTTTTTTCCCTTGAGGTCCAGCATGCTAGAGCTGCTGTGCTGAGCTGGCATTGCCTTTGAGCCCCTTGAGAGCTTCCGTCACTTGAGTGCGTGGGCCAACCAAAGTCCTGCATCTGCCCCACTGAAGATCGCATGCAGACAGTTCGTGGCAGAGCCTCTGTCTCTAGGTAAGGTATCTTGGGGCGTGTGGTACCTTGCCTTAGCTGAACCTGGAGTTGGGACAGCAAGTTGTGCACAGGTACTTTCCACGCTTTGATACTTTGATCAAATCCATTAAACCAAGGCCAAGCAAGGTAATATGTGATTGATGCCATCATGTTTCCGCCATTATTACAGATTAATTCTGTTTGAAATTCGCTAGAAATTATTCTTTTTTTTTTTCCTTCTCAACTTCACTGTGATCCATCCATTTGTCGCATCAACAATCTCTTTTGTTCACTTTACATTGTTTTATTCCTAATTACTGAACGCAGGCTTAGTCACATGAGTCGATGATGCGTATGGCACCCACGATCTGATAAAGGCTGGATCAAATAGCGGATCGCGAAGTTAACCAATCGCCACTTAAACGTAACATTAGTAGGCAGGGTAGGTTAACATTAAATGTATCTTAACCTAGTCTTTATCTCTTCAACGTCTCATTTTCCAGCCCGATTCTCCAATTATATCACGAATTGAGTCTTCAGTCAAACCGCGTGGCTGGGCGTTGGGCAAGACCTCACTCAATCCATGCCTACCCTATGCCCCCAACACTAACTCCATTGGATGTCAATATCAACTCAAGACATCGTGACTCTATAGCGGGCTCAAGATGAGACGGTTCTCGACAGCAGTGATTATCACCGATCCATTGGTCAAGTATCAAACTCATGTAGCCGCTGGGCTTTATGCGCCAGATCCATCTCAGCATAGACTTGCCAGGCACTTACACAAGATATATCTTCGCATCAAGGACTACTCTCCATATGCCGAATATCGTCAACGTCTGAGGCAAGTTGCTCGTTTGACGGAAGCGAAACCCAAAGATGATGTAGAAGAAGATGGAAACATTCTTGCCCTGCGCAACCACTCGATATGGAGGAATCCGCTCTTCAAGCACCTCCTCGCAACACCGGAAGGAAAGGAGAGTCTCGCCATGACACGGGTGCTTGCGAACCACGAGTCTGCAATCGAGATAGACTCGCCCAAGGGTCTGTTTTTATCAGGTGAAGTGGGAACTGGAAAGTCCATGCTGCTCGACCTACTTGCAGATGGGTTACCAACTGAGCGGAAGCGAAGATGGCATTTTAATACCTTCATGCTCTATACCATCTCTCAACTCGAGCATCATCGAAAGACCAGCCCGGGCGTCGAAGAGGGGGAAACAGACTATTCCATCCTATGGATGGCCAAGAAGCTGGTCGACGAGTCTCCAATTTTATTCCTCGATGAGTTTCAGTTGCCTGATAAAGCAGCCAGCAAAATCCTTAGTCATCTCTTTATTGCTTTCTTCCAGCTTGGCGGTGTCCTTATTGCATCTTCGAATCGTATGCCCGAGGAGCTTCAGAATGCGATTGGAGTGGACTACACACCTGCCCCGACAAGAGGCCTCATTCGCAAGTTCTTTGGAGGTGCAGTGCGTGCTCGAGGCGAGCTATTTGGGTCAACCAGCGATTTTGCGAATTTTCTCGAAGTGTTAAAGGCTAGGTGCGACTTTTGGCAGATGGAGGGGGCTAAAGATTGGCGAAGAAGAGAAGAGACTGTAAGTCCTCTCGTTATGGCTAATGATGCTGCCGAGAGCGAAGCTGCGGTAGAAGAAGCCACTGCTCGCGACAAACCCGAAGGAATTGTCAAGAAGCCGGTCAATTATTACTTGTCAACGGATGAGCAAGATGTATGGCAAGAGCGAGTAAGAACTGCCATAACATGGACGGATCCTCGATCATTACCGTGGGAACCATCAACTGTCGTGGTATACGGTCGAAAGGTTCACACTTCTCGACACTACAATGGTCATGTGTTTTGGGACTTTGAGAAACTGGTTGAGACTTTTGGGCCAGCTGACTATATTACAATGGCCTCTACTTACCACACATTTATTATTGACAATGTTCCCGTTCTGACACATGCGACAAAGAA
Source organism: Fusarium cf. aywerte (assembly GCA_011034095.1). NCBI lineage: Eukaryota > Fungi > Ascomycota > Sordariomycetes > Hypocreales > Nectriaceae > Fusarium > Fusarium cf. aywerte. The sequence goes on along the minus strand of WETZ01000053.1, from coordinate 185,255 downwards.
CGAGGCCCGACGCTTTATTACATTGTTAGATGCGTTATACGAAGCTCGTTGTAAGCTCATCATCCGGGCTCAGAACCCACCGGATACACTCTTCTTCCCGAAGAAGAGAGGCTCTACGACTGGAAAGCCAAGCAACCCTAATGAGCCCGATGATCTTATCTCAGAAACAATTGCCGAAGTTTACCAAGACCAAATGTCTCCATTTAGACCAAATGTGGCATATTACGATACAAAGTCAAGTACCGCATCTTACGACCCGGATCAAGACTCGGATTTTGGCATACAAACCAAGCCTATCGACTTTGCGAACAGAAGCGCATTTACTGGTGAAGATGAGAGGTTCGCGTACAAGAGAGCAATCTCTCGGTTATGGGAACTTTGTAGTGCACAGTGGCATGCAAGGACAGGAGATTGGTGGCAACCGCTGCCCCTTGAGGCACGCCATTGGGAAGGAGGCGTAGTTATGCAGCGCATCGAACATCAAATAGGTGCAAGTCGACTGAGTAAGGATGAAGGAATGGGTCAGAGTCTGGAGGTTGATGAGATGGCTGGACTGTCTAAGTGGAGGATTGAGGACCTGAAGAATAACTCACAAAAGAGTGTCTGATCTGTCCTGGTTGAATTCACTGGGTACAAAACAAAGCATGTATGCACACATAACAGCAAGTATTTAGAAACGAATGTATTTAAGTCATTCGTGAATCAATCAGTCGCCCGTATGAGAGCAGGATCTAGATAGTCTATGACCGGATATCCCGTTATGCCATACTCCAAAACGCCATGCACCTGTATCTTGCTTTACTTATACATTGCCACATCCCGGCTCAGCTTATAGAGTCGTTACACCTGGCGTCCAACCTTCTCCTATTCTCTTCATATCCTCAGTAAACTTGCGACTCGTAATTTTTTTACCTCCTCGCCCACCCAGCGGCGCATGCTCATCCGGGTCATAAAACGGGTTCTGTAACAACTTGACGTATGCATGCTGCATAGCGCGGAAGACAGGCTTAAGCTCGGCGTCGCGCAAGCCCGCAGCGGCGCCCCTACTCGCAGCCACAGGAGCGTTGTTATCAACGCGACGGCCGCGCATGTCGACGACACAGACCATGCGAACGCCCGTATTGGTCTCGAAGCCGTAGGCAGCGAGGCGGTCGTCGACGGCGTGCAGCAGGCCGAAGTCGCCTGAGAGGCCTACACCCGAGACAGCATTGTTCTTTGCGCGGAGATCGAAGACATCGATGGTAGAAGATAGGAGGAGCGAAAACTGGAGAGGTGTACGAATCGGGGCGAATGTGTTTGTCCCTGGATCGAGCGAGGGGAAGATGGAAATGTGGAGGGGGTTGTTCTATAAGAGGGACGATGAATTAGTGACTTTTTACAGAGAAATTCGGATTAGGAGAGGCTGTACTCACATTTCTACCGATAACGCCCAGGCAGGCGATTGAAGGTATCGCGGTTGACATGGTTATAACAGCTTGTTGGCGAAGATGGAGGTTGAAAGAAGAAGCTCGGCTTAGTGGGAGTCTCCATGCTCGCTTCGTCCCAGTGGGCAACCTTAACTTGTAATCCCCACCTCCTACAGCGGCTTCCAAGGCCATCATGATGAATAATTTGCAGCGAGGAAAATGCTCTTGGAAATGGTAAAATACTGAAAAATTCACGAGCTCTGAAGATTGGGAATATCGACGTTATTTATTATTTCGAATTCGGAATATGATGATAGCGGCTGGAGGCTGGAATGTCTCTCTTTTAGCTCGCCTGTCTGAAACCGGTCATTAACTCAGAAACCATTACAAGTCCATAGTCTTTAATGGTAAGGCTAACCATTGTCAAATATGTACGTATATATAATCGTGCAATAACCGATGCTTTCAAAGCTGTCCAGTTCGCGAATCCCGTAATTCGCTTGCCTGTTCTGCAGCGTATCCCCTATTAACGTATACTACAAGTAACATGATATGTGTAGTAGACAGTTCCCGGTAAAGATCACGAAACAAAAATGCCCTAAGGGAGTGCATCCTCCCTCGGGCTCTGCAATCCCCAATTTACCTTCACTCTGAATACTCGTCATCTTCCATTAGACCAGCGGTATCTTCAAGTCCTCTTAGAACCTCCTCGACCTCTGATGGATCTGTAATGGCCCACACGCCTCCACCCTTTACCAAATCTTTGCCGCGCATACCGACTTCTTTGCCTACAAGGTTTCGACCGACCTTGCCCGGCCCGATGCCCACCCATCGTCGTATACGGGCCTCTTGGTCCAAGTACCTGATGCTGTCCCACCAGCGAACTGTGTCCAGACATCCACGGGCCAGCAAATCCTTGAGCTCCTTCTTGCAGCAGACAGGTCGCGCAGACACATTGCTGATAATCGGCAACTGCCCAGGGAATGTTACAATGTCCTCATTTTCGCGACCCTTCACTTTGCTGGGCTCATCGAGCAGCTGGCGCATAACAGCGACGGCGGGTTTCATGATAGGACTGTGAAAAGGACTATCGGCCTTGAGACGGACGGCGCGGGGGTCGTAGCCAAGAAATTGGCGAACGTGAGCAATGAGCGTTTTTATCCGCTCTATGTTCCCACTCAATACGATCTGGTTCTTGCTGTTTATGTTGGCAATCAACACCTGCTCAATAGGCGGTAGATCTGCCAGGTCCTCGGCCGAGATACCAACAAACTCCTGGATGGCCTCGATAAGTCTATCCATGTGCTCTGGGTGAGAAATGACCGCTACCATGCCATATTCCCCGCCGTACTTTTCGATCGCATGCTTTGTGGCTTCTGACATGGCCTCTGCCCGCTTGCGCACCAGGTTTAGACTGTCCTGGAAGGAGATGTAGCCGCCAGCTACGACAGCAGCGAACTCGCCGAGGGAGTGACCTAGTGTGACGTCGAAGTGGTCGGTGATTTTGAAATTGAATTCACGCTCAAGAATGCGCAGAATGAATATGGAAGTGGCCATGATGGCGGGCTGCGCATTGGGCGTCTCAGTAAGTAGCTTTGAAGGCCCATTCTGGATGATGTCGGAGAGCTTGTAGCCCATATACTCGTCAATTTCGTCTCGTAGTTGTGACGCCGTCGAGGGGAAGGCTTCGAGCCATGGGGTCAACATGCCCACCCGCTGGACGCCTTGGCCTGGGAAGAAGAGTGCCGTTCTTGTGCCGCCTCGATGTGTAGATCGCCATCTTTGTTGTATTTGTGGTGTTTGCCTTTGTTGTAAATTCTGTAGTAACGGTTGACTGGATGTTGTGGTTGTTGCTATTGAAGAAGCAGGAGAGCGAATGTGAGTAGCCAGGGTATAAGTGCGACGGCACCGCATCGTGAGCGTTGCCATTGCCGTCTGAGCGGCGGGGCAGAGAGTCAAGGTCAAGATGGACGGAGTGAAGGTTTCATTCTGTGGTGATGTCGGTTAAAGAAACGAGAAATAGAAGAAGTGCAAGCTGCTTCTTTACCGAACTCGACTGAATTGAAATAAAACAAAATAAGAAGCCAAACCAAAGCCAAAGCCCAATACCAAAACCACGAGAGTGATCACCCTTTGGGGGGTCTGGGTCTGGGTCCGGGTCTACTAGGTCTGGGGTTCGGGAGTTTGCGTGACGTCGGGGTCATGCTAGTACTAAGGTACGTACCAAATCCCTCGGGATTGGGGGGAGTTTTGATTCATTTCTCATGAGAACCGTCGGAATCGCTTTCCCTTTGGCCCAGTGAGAGTCATGAACTGTCCAATCATATCGCGATCGCATGCCAAAGCGTCGTTCCTCCAGCCTTCAGATGCCCTTGGACCTTGAACTTGGGGCTCCGGGTTCAACCCCTACACTTAGAGCCGATGCCCCGACCTAAAGCGGCTTCGGAGCTCCGTTGCTATTTGGGTGTGTCCTCCGAGGCTCCTTCAATATCCATTACATGTTGTTGGATTGGCTCTTCCTAATTCTTCCTTCAACTCCCGCGGGAACACAGCCCGATCATGCACTTGATGTGCATTGCATTAAATACACAGCGTCATTGCACTACGTTCGTCTCTTCAATAGAGCACATGGCATTGGATGGATGTCTGGCTGACTACCTATTGTGCAATAATCCTGTGCTTCTGCCATGACTTCTAGCTTCCCTCCGATTGGTTCGCAAATACAGTCCGTACCTAAGTATGTACAATGAATCGATTCACCCAATACAACATCATGAGGCCATCGTATTGTATGCTATTTTATGTCTCCGTCTGTGGTCACGTCTAATCTCCTTAATCAACATCGTATCTCCACACCCCCCTTACTGATCGTCAAGTACTTGACTCCCTTGTATGGCTTGACGCCCTCTCCTAAACCCCTACTCTTTCGCGTATCCAGCTGTATGCTTTCTACCTTCAACCCGCTTGCCAACCATCCCTTGACCGAGAAACTCACTGATGCTGATGTTGGCATCAAGATTTTGTTCTGCGCGATCTTCTTGGCGTCCTTGTCGTCACCTGTGTTCTCTGGGTTCTGTGGCGCCTTGGCCACGGGCACGCTCTGGTAAGGCCCATCGAATGTGTAGTCGGTTCCAAATCCGAATCCGTTAGGGTCGAATCCCTCATCATCCTCGCCTGCCAGTGGTCCCACAACGGTACACCTAAGTCCAAAATAGCTTGTACCGCCTGACAGTTCCTTTGCGGGGATATACCATTCCAAAAACTTCTCGCCCGGGTTAAAGCTGGCGTCGCCTTTGCTTGGTCGGATCTCAGATAGGTTCCTAACATCGGCTGGTAATGGAATCGTCACGGTCAAATCGTCCATCAAAGGAGCTCCTGGTGATCCGGGATGAGGTCCACCAAGTCGACCTCCACTACCACCTCTTCCTAGACCTGATGATGCTGGCGAAGGTGCTCCGAGAATCTTGTTAACTTGTAGTCGAACCTCGAAATCAGATCCTGTTGCGCCCAATCCCGTCTTGACCTCCATGTTAATAGGCAGCTTCAGATTGTTGGCACTGAGACTTCCGCTCTTCCCACTCGTAAAAGGTAGCAGGTCCACCTCGTATCCAGCCAGAATAAATCTTCCATCAGGCGGGATGAAACTGAGCTCGCCTGGCCTCTCCTTCCATCGGTTAAGTCGTACGCATGGGTGAAATACTGGTAGTTCCATGATACCGCCTAGGTTGTGTTTCCCAGACGGACTTGTGATGTTCAAGGTAATATCCGGAACGCCTGATACCTTGGAAGTGAATGCGATAGTTCCATTTGCGAAAGCTGCCAGTGGCCTTCCTGAAGGGGCGAGTGTAACAGACAAGGTCTCAACGATATCTGCGTACATCTCGTTTGATGTGTGTCGTACATTCGCTCTCCTCCATGGCAAAGAAGTCGAGTTCGATGACAGAATGGAAGGCGTGCTCGAGTTGGTGAAGTTGGCGCTCAAAGGTGCTTTTCTAGACATGCGTTAGCTCAGAGGTCTGTTGAAAGGGAAGCTCGATGATCGACGAACCCAGGCAGATTGATGCTCCCCAACAATTTCCCAACCCAGCCTTCTTGCTCAACCACTTCGCGCAGAGCATTGGGTTCTGTCGTACTTATTATGCCGGCATCGCACATCTCTGTTAACAGCTGCGCAACGATATCATAATTATTCTCGATCTTGACGGCCAGCAGCGGCGCGCCGAGGAAGTCCTCAAAGGCATCTATTATGCGGTGTAGGAACTCGAAAACTAGTAGAGGCTCGATCTCGGTTGACGATGTAGCAAGGAATAAGAGGTTCGCATGTGTCAAGCTGAAGACAAGCGTCGGAGGACTCGTGTTGGGGAGGTAGATGAGGTTTGGTCGCGGTGCAGGATACTCTAGGTAGAGGGGTAGAAGATGGGTTGCCGACAAGGGCCGCCCTGCATAAGTATGTGAGAGAATAGGATTTCTAGGTGGGATATTTGGTTAGAACAGCTCTTTTCAAGTTGTCGATATGTCATACCGGTTATCATCGTAAATGTGAAGCGCCTCAATAACGCCGTTCATTGTAAAGACCAACACCTCCCTCTAGTGTTGACAGGCGAGAGCTCAGGTACTGTGCTGCAACGGTGCTCTAACTAACGGTGGGACAACGCAAGCAATGACGATTGTAGGTGCAGACCCTTGTAAATCATGACTCAGCGATCAACAGCTCACTTGTCCAATCAACATTAGACTTTCTGCGACTCTAGAGTTGAAGCTCGTGATAATTCGTGAGTCGAATTCTTTTTATTCGAGATATCAACTTTACCGTTTTACAACACGAACAGCCCCCACAATGGCAGGAGACAAGATCCCCACGGTTCAATCTCTGGAGAAGCCAGAAAAGCTCCAGGATATCCTACGCCAGGACCGAGGCGACGACTGTCTGCCCTGTAAAGTTGTTGGTAAGTTCTTAGCACTCGGTCTTGATGCTCGATCTTCGATTGGACTAACACGACGATAGGTAGCGGCGCATTCTTCGGACTCGGTGCCTATAGTTACTTCTCTGGCATGTCACAACTTGAGAAGCAAAAGCATCTGATTCTAAAGAGCGGATCACCTTTTGGCATGCGAAGTCGCAAGTTCGGCATTACCTCTATATCGTTGGCTCTTGCATGGATGGGAGTTTGGAGGGCATTCAAATAACCAAACAAGACTTTTTTTTTTATTTTTTTTTTTACCTACGATTGAACGAACTCCTCTCACTATGACAGACATATCTGTCTAACACCTCTCCATGCGACACTCTACGAAGCTGGTCTGTCCCGAGTCACACATACAGTGTCGAAATATCAAAGTACTCCGGTCTTGGCCTAAAGCTTAAGCGAACCTCCATCTTCATGTAGAGATTCTTATTTAGATATCATAAAAGGCGTTGGGAGTCTCATTCAAGGCTCATTCAGAGCTGCTGTACTATTCATTGAAAAATATGCCTAATAAGACCGAGGTGTTTAGAAGCACGAGTATTATCCCCATGTCGTTCAGTAGGTAGGTACTCACTCATTGAGCTGCCGACAGCACTAAAATCTCAACCTCTGCGCCCCACATTGAATCTTTAACCAAACTCATCCATCAACCAGAAAATCGACAATACAAACAATCTCAGCACCAACACACTGCAGACACACGCCTAGTGTATTGTGAACTCATACTGTCAAATCCACATTTAAACCAAAAAATAACGGTCAGCTGACCGCGATAACTGGCCGCTTCCTCGCCTCGCCATCTATCTCTCATCTCATCATGCCCATCACAATTCTCAGTCCTCAGCCACCCACGCCCAGGAGACCACAAGCAGTCGCTGCCGCAAACAATGATTCCGACTTAGACTCTGAAGGCGGCGCTGGAGTAGAGAGCGACGATATCTTCACACCAGGCACCGTGATAACATCGAACCCCCAATGGATGCGGTAGGTCTCGACATCTCAGACGTCACGACTGTTCATTTTCGATACTGACCCATTTACCTAGTGGACACGGCACATACGTTCCTGCAGGATCGTCTGACATCACATCCTCTCTTGCTGGTACACTCACAAAGACAAACAAGCTCCTCTCTGTGCGACCTCTGCGCGCTCGCTACACCCCAGAGATTGGTGACCTTGTCGTCGGTCGTATCGTCGAAGTGCAGGCCAAGCGATGGCGCGTTGATGTCGCTGCCTCCCAGCTTGCTATTCTCCAGATCTCAGCCATCAACTTGCCCGGTGGAATCCTTCGTAAACGTACTGAGACCGATGAGCTGCAAATTCGCAGCTTCTTCGCTGAAGGTGACCTCGTCGTTGCAGAGGTTCAGCAACTGCATCAAGACGGCGCCGCGAGTCTTCACACCCGTAGTTTGAAGTACGGAAAGCTACGAAACGGTGTGTTTGTTGCTGTCACTGGTACCGGAGGCGGTGGCGGTGTTGTCCGCTCCAAACGACAGGTCTGGACAATGGACGTGGCCAACGCTGGCGGCAAGGTGGATGTTCTTCTGGGAGTGAACGGGTATATCTGGATCAGCAAACATATCGAGAGTGAGACGGCCGCTGAGGCTGCGGGTATCAACCGTATGGAGGAAACAGTCAGCAGCAAGGTTTACTCAAGCCAGAACGACCCCATGGACGTGACAACTATGCGCGAAATTGCAAGAATTCGCAGTGTCATTTTGGCTCTGGTTGAGAACGGACTGAAGGTGGACGAGGACACAGTGACCAGAGGATACAGCGAGGCTGTGGATCTGGCAAGAGATTCTGCTGATGATGATCTGTATCTGGGAGGAGAGAAGGGACGTCGTCTAGCAGCCGCTTTGACTGGTTATTGATATATCTTGGATTTCAAAAGTCACGTTTAGACAATCATAGTCCTAATGCAAAATACCACTACTTCACAAATCATAAACACTAGCAATGTGATCTTTTTTTTTCAATTATCAGCAATATGGCTAGGCGCAACCGGCGTTCAGATTTTGAAAGATCAAAACATAATTAGACTACATTGCACAACTAGGGGAAGATATCAGGACAGTCGCCTTTCGGTGTCGCGGCCACGGAAAATAACCTTGCATCACCACCTCGACTGCCCGGTTCCTCGAGCAAAACGGGGGTATCAACTAGATTATTATTTTGTGAGCAACTGACTCAGAACACCTTTCTTGGCTTCCAGGATAGCAGCTGCAACCACGAGGAATGCCCACCTGATAAGAGCGCCCTTGGTTTTCTTAGATCCAAGGCCCAAGATCAGAGCGAGGAAGTACCCGAAACCCTTGGTCCTGTTGCCGTCACGGTCAAAGTTGGGTTTTGGGTCTGCAATGGACTTGACACGATTCATGTTGGGCCATTCGTACGGCATGTAGCGTATGCGGAACAGAGCATCGGCCCAGTAAGGAACCTCAGCGATGGTGCGCTGGTGGCTGAAGGTCCTGATAGAGTAAATGCCATGGTAGTTACCCATTCCTGATTGACCTACACCTCCCAATGGAGACTGCGGAATCTGAGAGTGGAAGAAGGCGTCGTTGCATGTGGCGCCACCTGAGGTGACATTGTCCAGAACTGTACAATGTTAGATGCGTCAATAGAGAACTGTTGTGATTTTCCTTACCCTTCTTGTTTTCATCTTTACTACCAAAGGTGCTGAGTGAGAGAGGTGTTGGGTCAACTGCATTGGCGATGTTGATGGCCTGGTCAAGAGAATCGACCGCCATGATAGCGAAGATGGGGCCGAATGCTTCGTCCACCATCATGCTGTCTTCAATATCGTCCACAAGCACGGCTGTTGGTTCCATGAACAGGCTCGATTCATCCATGGACCCTCCAAGAACAATCTTTCCATTACTCTGGTCTAGCATCTTCTTGAGACGGTTAAAATGACTCGGACTAATGATGCGGGCGATATCGCTGCCCTTGGCGCCCTTGGGAAAGAAGGCACGCATCTGGTTGTTGAGCTCCCCGAGGAACGGGGAGAGGACGCTTCGCTCAACGAGGATGTAGTTGTGGGACATGCAAACTTGGCCTGCGTTCAGGGTCTTCTGCCAGAGCAGTCGTCTAGCGGCCAGCTTGAGGTTGGCGTTCTTTGTGACAAAGGCCGGGTTCTGGCCGCCAAGCTCGAGAAGTACAGGAGTCAAGGTCTCAGCCGCCTTTTTGGCAATGATCTTTCCGACAACCTTGCCACCGGTGAAGCAAATCTTGTCGAACTTTTGGTCGAGTAAACGCTGGGTCTCGGACAGCGCACCATTGACGTAGGTGAAGCAGTCGGGGTCCAGGGACTCATCGAAGATCTTCTTGAGTACCATGGCACTGTTTGGAGATGACTCGGATGGCTTGAGAACAACGCAATTGCCGCAAGCGATGGCACCGACGACCATTGGAAGGGTGAGCTGGAAGGGAAAGTTGAAGGCTCCGATAGCAAGAACAACACCGAGAGGTTCAAAGCGGGTGCGATGCTTCCCGATGCGAAATTGCAGAGGAACATTGGGAACAGGCTCATCGCGCAGCCATTTCTCCATGTTGTTGGTCATGTCGATACATTCTTGCTTGCACCAATCGACCTCAGCCAGGACAGCCTCGTACTTGCACTTGCCAAGATCTTTGAGGAGAGCATCTTGCATAAGTTCAGTGTTGTCAACAATGGCCCAGTAGAGCTTGCGAATCTGACGCAGGCGAAACTCGATATCTTTAGTACGGCCTTCCCTGAAGGTCTTTCTCACGCGATCAACTTTGATGTCGATCTCATCGAGGGGCGTGTGCTCCAGTGGGCCGATAGTGTAAGATGAAGCCTTGTCATCCATGTTTGATAAATGATGTTGAAATGTGGTTGGTTGGTGAAATGAATTGAGTGCTGACAAGTCCGATGTGGCTGGATAGATGCCCCTGATTACGTGCGTCAAGTCTGTGGTTTGAAATAAAAGGCGATGGCAGGGACGAGAAAAAGAAGATGATGACGCTGAAGTGAAAGAAAAGTTGTGAATGAATAGAATTGAGTTGAGTTGAATCGACGTGGAAGGCGATATCCGCAGTAGCTGCCTTGACGGGGCTTTCTCCTAATTAATGGGCTGCCCCAGAAGAAGGAAGGATATGTCGGCTTATTAGGAGGGTACAGAAAGCAGGTTCGACCAATACTTTCATAATCCTTCAAAATATAGTGTCATAGACTTGAAGCTGGATCTGAGCAATTACCGAGATGTCCCGGATAATAAATAATTCGATGATCAGATAAAAAGTAGATTCCGTACAGCACAGCACAGTAGACGATAAATATGTTAACATTTGGACATTCCCTAAAGGGATGCAAATGAGGGGCTTGTGGTAATAAGCCCCGGATCAATTCTACCTCGTCGGTGTCCTCGGCACCCTTGATTCCACGTGTGTTGAATCTTGCCGAGGCACAGTTTCTTAACCATGAGATTCTTCTGTTAGAATGGAACGGAAGTCGTGGAAACTTGTCAAAGCGGTTGTTGATCATTAGGTAGAGGACAATTGTAGCTTACCACATACGTAGTAGGCAGATGGTCCTCAATATCAACGCAAGACACTGCAGCTGAAGCTGGATCACTAACTTAGTATAGTGCCGCACGAAAGTTGCGACATGATCCCCAAATTCCCACTAAAAACCACTAGTTTTAATAGTTAATTAAAAATACTTATAAGATAGCTATAAGTATAGAAATTTTTAAAAAATTATTTAGCCTTTAAATAATATTATAAATTTATTTTAAAGATTTTTCTTTATATTTAATTATATATATAAAATAGGGTTATTTACTTTTAAGTTAATAATTAAAACTTATAAGTAAATTATCTTATACCTAATATATAATATATTAAGCTAACTTAAACTATAATTAAGATATTAATAATAACTTCTTACTTTTATTAAAACTTATAATAGGCTAACTTAAGTAATATAGTTAAGGTATATTAAAACGGATTCTAATATAACTTATAGTTAGGCCTCCTTTTAGCCTTAAGGGTAAATTAACGCCTTACTTATAAATTAAAATAATTAATATTTAATTAAAAGGAGTTAAATTAAATTTATAGAGGTTTAATAACTAATACTAATAATATTAATATAGCGCTAATTATATTTAGCTATAAGGTCCTATATATTTCTAGCTATTATCTTATAAGTACTATATATATTCTATAAGTTTAATAGGAAAAGCAGCTACTTAAGGAACTTTATATTAAGCTAAAGAGCCTACTTAAGGCAAAAGAGACTATTTTCCTTAAGGGAATATATATTATATATATAGGATAATTTAATAAGATAAAAAATATAATTAAGACAGTTAGAAACTATAAGTCTTTTTACTTATAACTTATATTAAGAAACTTTATCTATATTAAAATATATATAAAAAAAAAATATTTTTTATAAAAGAGAGTTTAATAGGAAGTTAAAAAGATAGCCTTTTATAAAGTTAGTAGTTAATTAGCTAAAGTTATATAATAAGCTCTATTAAATCTAATAGGTTATATAATTATAATTAAATTAATTGAGGTCTTTAATCTTTTTAATTACTTCCTTACTTTTAGGTAATATAATTAAACTTAAGCCTATTTAAGCTTCCTAGTATTAAGTGACTTAGCCTTCTCTTCTTTTGAGGCTTGTTTGTATGATTAGCCTTACTTATTAATATGCCACCTCTTTAGCATATAGAAGCTTCAGTTTAATAAGCTCCTTAATATATATAGTATTTATATAATTAGCTATATATTAATAATATTNCTTTAATCTTTTTAATTACTTCCTTACTTTTAGGTAATATAATTAAACTTAAGCCTATTTAAGCTTCCTAGTATTAAGTGACTTAGCCTTCTCTTCTTTTGAGGCTTGTTTGTATGATTAGCCTTACTTATTAATATGCCACCTCTTTAGCATATAGAAGCTTCAGTTTAATAAGCTCCTTAATATATATAGTATTTATATAATTAGCTATATATTAATAATATTTTAATAGGGGAAATATAGTAATATATTAGTTAATTAAAATAATATAAAATACTTTAAAAATATATATAATAATGAGGTACTTTTAATTAACTATTGAAAATAGTGGTTCTTGGTGGGAATTTGGGGGTCATGTCGCAACTTTCGTCAGCCCACTGTAAGTACCTATGGCTTGCCTAGTGCATTACGCAGGTAGGTAGCGAAAGCTCAGATATTCACCACTCCAGTCATTCATTCTTGTGATGCCTACCTATTACCTAGGTATTAAAACAATTGAGGTCACTTTTCAACAGTTACCACCTAGATCATGGGAACAAGGCATCACGGTCGTAACTTGTAAGATCTCCCGATCTCTGTTGCCGACGCATAAGCTCATATTTCAATGGTCTGGCATTTAACGTTATTGGCTGCTGTAGCACTTGAAGCCGTTTTGTGTAGTTCTGCATTACCTGCCGTCGGGGCAGCAGAAAGGTTTACTTTGACAGTACGAGAGAGGGTATTATTTCGCCATTTTATATCTTCTTATACAAGCTCTTGGGCATGTCCCGTAGTTTATCTCTGTAAAGCACAGACGCCCGCTCTTTCCTCGCTTTCAACCGAGTCAACTGATTGAAACACATATGGAATCTCTTGAGAGGCATTAATGCTAACTGACCCAACACCACAGCCTCCATCTCATGAGCCTGCACCCATTAACGCTTCCTTATCAACACCTTTCTGCTCCAATACCTTCGCAGTCAATTCCTCAACGACATCCTTAACTCCATCTCCCCAAAGAGCTGATGCAACCCCAAACTTTGCACCCAATCGCACTGCCAGTTCGCTCCCCTCTTCTATCCCCTGCTCCCATGCTTCCCCCGCGGCCTCCGCGCCGTCTGCTTTGCACGCTACTACCGCCGTAGGCAGCGCCACTTCTTCCAGGTACGGAGCCAGCACTTGGAGCCTCATCCGCCGAAGCTCGTCCAGACTCTCGGGTGATGAGCCCTCGTATAGAAGGATCAGCGCATCTGCTTCGGCTGCTGATCGACACGACTCAGTAGCAGAGTGGATGAAGGTTGATGGGATGCGCTCTAGATTGATGAGCGTTGGAATGCCTGAGATGTTGGCTAGGCGCGAGTCCCCAGAAATTTCGGCAATGGGATCGTATTGATCTTCGAAGACTTCCTCGCAATACTGTAGACCATCCATGTCAGTTATGTGGTTTGTCCGTATATTTAAATGAGCCTTCATTTGTAACCAGCATTGTTTCCTGATACTACTATAACTCACCCTTCGTATGAAGCTCTTCTTCCCGGAAACCGGGGCTCCGAGAACGACGATGTTGGCAACGTATTCTGGCTGCATTTTTATTGTCTCTTCGAATTAATTCGTACTTATCAGAGGTATTCACGTTGCAGTTAAAGTTCAATACAAGGTAAAAGCGACCGCAAATCGATCATACGTCTGCTCACGGTCGCTCTTGGCAGTCATGATGCTCTTAGTCAGCAATCACAGCATCATGAGAACTCGGACCGAACCTTGTATCCCAATCCAAGGGTTCGATGAGCGTATCTATTACTTATTGGTTAAGAGTTATAGAGAATCCAGACAGTAACTGCTTTGGTGGCTGGACGAGTAGCCATCGTCAAGCCAAGACTCAAGAACTAATCCATTCATATCTATTACATACAGCATTCGATTCATGGCTTCCAAGACAGGTAATGAACTCGCTCCATCTTCAGCAAAACGCTTCTCAAACCTAAACACAGGAAGCTGTGGACACACGATGAGGAGACGCGGTTCATTATAGCCTACGGCGGCTCAATTTACATGTTCTCTTGTTAATATCCTCTTAAACATACATCGTACAACTGTACATGCCCGCAAAATCTAGCGTATAATACATATCATCCCACGTCAGACGTCTCAGGGGAAATTTTTTCTTCATGTCATTTTATCTCCTCGCACGGCTACCACTTGCGTTCTTTGCAGGGGCAGCAGTAACGAGCTCCGCAACCTTGGCCTTCTTCTGGTCCTCGGTAGACTTCTGCGTCAAGTATTGGTCAATAGCCTGGGTACCATCGATCAATCGGCCGCTCTCGGCCAGCTTGACATCCTCGATAGCCAGACGCGAGCGGTGCTCGTCGAGCTGTTGTCGGCGCTCGGGAGACATGCGCCACTCCTTGGGAAATTGCGGCTTGGGCTTGACAACGTGATGTCGGGTGTCGAGGGGAATATCCTCGAAAGTATCCTTGGGGTCCTTGGCCGCAGCGATGAGGTCGTCGATTAGGTTGGAGAGGTAGCGCTTGTTTTGCGCTGGGTGCTCGAAGCTGTCGCTGCTCATCTTGATGATCTCTGTCTCAGGGTTGTAGCGGGGGCCGGCGAGCTTCTTGAGCTTCTCAGTTTGAACAGGGGTAAGCTTCAGGTCGTCGGGAGCGAATTGCACCACCACTTTCTTCTCGGCTGGGTGGAATTCACCCATGTAGGATGTGTATCGCCATCGGAGGACCTGGTTGTCGGAGGGAGGCTCGAAAGGCTTGGCGTACTCTGTTTAAAGTATCAATATCTACGTTTCTATACTTAAATCCTCCATAGAACTCACTTGAAAGAAGAGGCAACTCCCATACCGCCAATCGGGCGTACTTTCGCATCTCTCGAATTTCGTCAAGCTTGCCGTGGGCCATAGATGTGATATCGTCCTCGTCAAATTCCTCAAGTTCTTCGGTATTGGTCTCGGGGTCCTCCTCATCGAACCAGAAGGACTGCTTGTTGGGCTTCTCTCCCTTATCGTCCTTCATGATGTCTTCCAACGTTGATCGGTCCTCTGAAGCCCAGCCAGGGTGGAAGTCTAACTGATTTTGCAAGTATTGATCGATGGAGTTGAAGCCGTTCGCCTTGGCTAGCTGATCCAATTGCTTTAGTCCTTCAGGTGTGGAAGCCTCAGCCAGCGCAGCATCGAGTTTCTTCAGCTCCACGGGGCCAAAATCTTCCTCCTCGACATCGTCCTGGCGCTGATCCTCCTCTCGGGCCCATCTTATCGTCGATGTGGTGAATGCCCGCTGGGCAAGAGGTTTTTGTCGAATGATCTGCTGAGACCGGGGAATTTGCTGGATTCGTGACGCCCTGCGGCAGGCAAGAGCGCATAGCCTTGCGGCTGCCGATGCTGAAGCCATTGCGAATCGGTCAAAAGGGCAATGGCTGCGTCAAATTGTCGTCGGTTCAAGAGATGGATTGGCGGCGTTCAAAAATTTGGCTACAACCAAGCAGAACAGCGTTGCCGGTCTTCCGATATTTAGCCGGGGCGTCCTCTTACACGATCCTCCTACCCTATCACGATTGCATATTTAATTTCCAACATTTACAAAACACTTTCTTATTTTTCTTCAGAGAAATATCGTTGAGTATGGCTACGTCTAGTCTCGATCGGGTGTGTCTCGTCACAGTTGGTGCAACAGCTGGATTCAAGACACTCATCGACTCAGTTCTGTCACCTAACTTCTGGCAGTATATCGATTCCCAAGAGTTCACTGAGTTGCATGTCCAGTGCGGACCAGACGTTGTTACAGCAAGCAAACAGCTTGCCCTTCTCAAGAATGAAGTCCCACCTGGTCTAACTATTGACATCTTTGATGTAAAGAAAAATCTCATGAAGGAGGAAATGGTTCTGTGCAAGGACCTGGAAGGAAAGCGACAACTAGGACTGGTGATATCCCATGCTGGTATGTAAGACAAACCTCTTCTGAAATCTCCGTTCACATTATATAGGCACTGGGACGATACTGGACGCTTGGAAAATGGGGTTGCCGATTGTTGTGGTACCGAACACGCAACTCCTCAATGATCACCAAAATGAAATGGCGAAGCATTTGTCGAAGGAGGGATATGCTATCATGAGCTCTGGAAGGCAAGTTAACTCAACACATGCTGGTAAAATGCCTATTCTCACACGTCATAGTACCGAGGACCTCAAGGGAGCTATTCATAAGGTGGAACTCCTATGGGAAGAGAACAAGACTCGATGGCCCCCTCACAAGATCCCCTCACAAGAGCCCGGTAGAGTTCGCCTGTGGGATC
Source organism: Fusarium cf. aywerte (assembly GCA_011034095.1). Lineage (NCBI taxonomy): Eukaryota > Fungi > Ascomycota > Sordariomycetes > Hypocreales > Nectriaceae > Fusarium > Fusarium cf. aywerte. Next base: position 168,828 of record WETZ01000053.1, on the reverse strand, counting down.
TCGCTCCTGTAGAGGTCGCCAAGGAGGAGAACGCTACGATGGTGCACGACTAGTAACCCGAACCCTCCAACCGCGCTCTCTGTCTGTAACCGAAAAGGTATGATCTACGACTGGTGATGATATGATTTCACTCTCCATCTGGAGGGAATATGCTTGGTGTCTGGGCGTTGAAAGGTGTATCTATCTTATGTAGTATTCTGTTTTGTTTTCGGTCGACTCTTAGTGAGAGATATGTTATATCTAGTCTAAAAAGTCATCTATTTCAGGGCAAGTTCTGGACGCTCCAGATCTTCACGTTAGCATCGCCTCCTGCGCTGGCGACCTTGCCGCCTTCAATCCAGGCCACACCGTTTACACCGTCCTTGTGAGCATTCGCAGCTTTGATGCGCTTGCCTTGGTTCTTCTTCTCCAAACACCAGACGAAGACGTTGGTGTCGAGACTACCGCTGGCAGCATAGGCGCCTGTGTCATCCCATGCAATCGAGGTAACTCGGGCAGTGTGAGCCGACCAGCGGTCTGCCACCAGTTCCCAGCTTCCAGCGCTGTAGACGTAGATCTTTCCGACACTGTTTCCAGCAGCCAAATGTGACCCGTCTTTGGAGAAGGCCAGAGCTGAGATAGTACCGGTTGGGTTGCTCAGTGCCTTAACCTCCTGGAGTTTGCCATCAGAACCAGCATCGTAGATGCGTACCGAGTTCTCGTCCGCTCCAACAGCAACGAACGAACCGGATGCTGCGATGGCACCAGGTGTGTAGTTAAATGACTGCTCGCTCACAAGCTTCTCACCAGAGTAAACAGAGACGCCGGAGTAAGTTGTGACATAGACAAGTCCATTGGCCGTGCTCACGCCCTTGGGCTGAGCTTGTAGCTTAATGGAAGAGCCCAGGAAGGTCTTGGCCGACTCGTCAACAATTCTGAGATTATCGTCCCAGCCTGCGCTGAAAGCCTTGCCGTCAGCAGTGGCGAACTGAGCCACCTGATTCGTATGTGCCTGGCCATCGACAACGGTAGCGACACCTGATTTAATGTCCCAATGGCACACTCGACCATCGAAGCTACCAGACCAAAGGTCAGCACCCTTACCGTCTGACGCAGTTGATAGAGCAGTGATGCCCCTGTTGTGGCCGTAAACAGTGCGGACAGGCTCCTGCTTGCCCTCGGTCAAGTATGTGAGGTGGCCCTCCAGGCTAAGACTAATAATGAGGCCATCGCTGCGACCAGGGACGAAAACAACCCCGACTTGCTGATCACCAACACTGGCATCCCCTCCAAACTTCCAGGTCTGGATGACACTACCTGCATCGACGTCCCAAAGCTTGACGGTCTGGTCAGCGCTGGCGGTGACGAACTTCTTACCATATTGCGACCATGAGACGGCAAAGATACTTCCAGTGTGCTCGCCCTGTCCGATTTCCTTCGTGGGCTCACCAGTCTTTCCGTCGTAAAGTTGTATTCTCTTATCGGCACCAACAGTAACTAGAGTGTTTCCGTCAGGAGAGTAAGCAGCGCCCAAAACAAAACCGGTGTGTTGAGCGCTCTTATTGTTGAACTTGTATGGAGCTCCATGGTAGAAGACCATGTTGCCATCATCACCAACAGTAGCAGCACGGAAAGGACGTTGAGGCTTCATAGCGACAGCATTGACTGATTTGGAGTGCCCAATGATCTCACCGACAGAGTTTCCGCTATCAGCTGTAATGCAACGGCCGAACTGCTCGCGACCATCGCCTACAGCAATGACACGCTGCGACTCGCCGTCCCAGGCAATGTCATTTAGACGACCAGAGATAATGCCGTACTCTCCCCTTGTGCTCTCGATAGACTCGGGCTCCCACACCTTGAGCATACCGCTCGAGTCACCACTGGCGACCTTGAAGCCATTGGGAGCGAATCGCGCAACGGTGGTAGGGGCGGTGTGGCCAGTATACTCCTTTGCGTCGGAGGGGTTATCGATGGAGCGAACAAAGATGGATTTTCCGCACTGCGTGGGTCAGCGATCCTGTCTGTATCTTGTGTTCTGCTCACAGAAGCTGCGTCATACAGGATATGCTATTCGTTGACCCTTGGAGTCGGCCGAAATCTGGGTTGGTTGACCACGGGTTGTTACTGGGACTGCCGCAAGAATGCGGTCGAGGGTGATGGAAGGGGAAGCCATGGCGGCTATGGCGTACAGGTTGCTAGAAGAAGATACTATATGCAAAAACAAGGAAGCTAGTTCAAGAGCCTGGACTCGGACTTGAACTTGGGCTTGAACTTGAAAGTCAAGATGTCGTCAGCTTCTGATAGGAAATGTTGTTGTGAAACGTGGGGTTGCGGTTCTTGGTTGGAGGGGTACTTTGTTTGGTAGGTACTACCTATACTGAGCTGGTGTGGGGCAATGGCGTAGTAAGGTGTCCAATATTGTACGGCAGTTTGAAGCTGTTTCACTGTCGAGTATGGCGTCTTTGAAGTATTACTATTACCATTGCCTCGTTCTGCGCTGTTATATGGCAATCGAGCGTATGAATGCTATGGATTAATAACCGAATAGAACATATGGCTTATACCCATCGAATATATATTCCTGCCTAGTTTAATGTCACTGCCTGCTCAATGGTGGGCAACATCATGGTAGCCTTATGGAACTACATTTCTAAAGTTCAGAATAAGCCAAGACTAGAAACGCCGCCAGCTGTCATGCATCTTGATATGCAGTCTTACTCATGCGGCTGAGGATGCGTAGCTTGGCGCATCTAAGTTGAGGTAGTATAGAGATGGCAAAAGTCAATGGTCAAGCCAGTCTATAAAGCAGGTAAAGAAAGTCAAGTCCAGTTGAAACTGGAACAATCCTTTATTTGGATACGATTGTGTGAGTGAGTGTGGTGTGTGTGTGTATGTGTGTGTGTAATCAATCCATCACGTTGCTGTCTTGTTGACTTGTTCAAGGCCCCCATTTTATCCCCAACATGAAGAATTTATGGATCAAAGAGAATACGAGGCTATCGAAGCATCCCACGTAGTAAATGCACAACATGTCTGATCAACTATCACATTCGCTGGATAGACTAGGTGGTCATTCTTTTTGAGACCGACCACCCAGTGGGTCAGGCCACTTTAGTCAAGGTAGCGTTCAAACGCTGGAGCAAAACCCCAACCTCCAGTTATCCAACGCCGCTCCATGATAAGATAGCCCGATCTCCATATCTTTCTACAAAAGGTGAGCTGTTTTGTGAGTTGGGGGGGACTTTTGGTGGCGTCTCGCCTACAATACCTGGGTATAGTACACAGTACACACCGATGAATCTGGCTGGGCAACCGAGCGCACGGTACACTGGAGCCGAAAAGGGACAAGAAGACGATGATCAGGATATAGTACCTACAGCAGGTAGGTGGTATGGTATCGTGATGACTCTGTCCATACGATGTTACACCGGATGTATGTACATAAATAACTCCAACCACTCATTATTCTCTGCATAATAATAGCACAATAAAGTAAGCCAAAGCAGTATAGCACAGCACTGCAACTGCAACTGCGCGGTTCAGCCTCCTTGTTCCCCCCTAATAGCAACAAAGCTAGAACGCACTGGCTGGCCACCATCTTCTCCATGCAGGGACGTCTCCCGGAGCGATAATCAGGGATTAGCAGCTGCTAGAGCCTCCCGTTGGAGAACCACAAGAGAACGACACAGACAGGGGTTACTTGATCTCCACTCGCTGACGGGGCTTTCAACAACAGAATGTATGTCGTGTCTTTGCAGCGCTCTCTTAACTGGCGGTCGACGGACTTTTGTATGGACATATCTGCGTTACAGCTGGAGATGCAATGAGACGCCCATGCCAATTGGGTCTTGAGAGGCCTAAAACGTTTCCCCTAAAGTTCAAGAGTAGAATAAACAAAACAAAATAAAACAAAACAAAACAACAAACATGACACAAAAAGGCGCCAGAGCTCAAGCCACAAACACAACCAACGGACGGCAACGTGCATGCTCGCTCCTGTCTTTGCCCCCTTTGCTCTTATTTTCCGTTCCCGGAGCCCAAAAACTAAAGCTTGAACGACAGAACGGTCAGCCAGCCCCTGTAGTTGAGCTTGTCATGGGGCCTGGCCGGCCGCAATGGCTGGTTGGGGGTGGGACGGCAGACCAGCAAAAAAAAAGAAAGAAAGGCACGATACTAAAACCAGACCCTGTTGCTAATATCCCCCGTACTTTCGCCTGTATGATTAAAAAACGCCTCTTCCGGATCAATTCGTATATCAACTTCATTCCTCCCCCCGGTGTCTCGTCCGTCTCCATACCTTCTTTCATCTTCATATTACTCTCACCTAACCTGCCTAGCCCTCAACCCTCCTAAACCACTTACATAACCGCCATCATGAAGTTCATCTGGTCTCTCGCCCTCTTCGCCGCTGCTGCTTCTGCTCAGTCCACTACCGACTCTGGCGCTGCTGCTCCCTCTGCCTCTGGCGAGTGTGACGCTGATTACATCGTCAAGAGATGTCTCGAGACCGAGAACGCAAAGGTTGAGGACTGCAAACCCAACGACTGGGACTGCCTCTGCCCTGCTTACGAGGCTGTTGCTACGTAAGTTGAATCCACCTCAACACTTGATGCTCAAGATCCCCAACTAACACTTTTCTTTTCAATAGCTGCTTCAACAACTGCCCCGATGACCCTCGTGCCAGCTCCGCCAAGGGCCAAGTCCAGCTCAACTGCCAAAACGCCTCTCTTTATGGAACCTCCACAAAGGCCACAAAGACCAACACTGCCACAGCTACTGCCTCAGAAGCTTCCGCTACCGAGTCTGATGCTGAGGAGACTGGCACAACAACTGAGTCTGCTGCTGCCGCTGAGAACACCAACAGTGCTGCCGATAAGGCTCGCAATACTGCTGGTGTTCTCCTCGCCGTTGCTGGTGTCGTTGCCGCTATCCTGTAATTTGATTTTGAAACAAGGGGTTATGAGTAATATTTGAATGGACTATGGAATTGATATGAACCTTATGGTAAAAAGTTACGCATCAACGGAATATTGGACGATTAATCATCTAATTCATTAATTAATAAACATCATGGACCGAGCATCGATCCAATTTCTTAACAACCACCACTCGTATAGATCGTCTTGTTACTCTGCACGTCGTCCAATAACTTGCTGAAGTTGACTAGCCAAATGCCTAAACAAGTGATCGTTGCGCTTCCACCTCTAACCTTAATCGAAGCTGAGCATTCCTACCCCAGCTCGGGCGGCGGCGGCGCCACCGACGATCTTCTTATCCTACATAATATCAAGCAAATCACACATATGGTAGACTATACAATACTTGGTTAGGAACAGATGCAGATTGACACATTCATGTTCAGGTTAACAGTATGGATATGTAACTAGCTCATCAACCTTTCGTCTTCTTTTGATTTATACTAACTCCGCTAGCTTCTTCTTTTGTGTTGACTTACACACAGGTGAGGCAAGCTTCTGATGTAACGACCATCGTACAACATATCCCTTCTTCTCCGGGACTTATCGCTTAAAAAACAACAGCAGAACAAAAAGCTCATCAATAAGGAACCAGACAAATAGCCCAGTTTGAAACTCTGCCCCAATGCGCCAAGATAAAAAAGATATACGTGCCTCTCTATTTAGAACAAAACCGCACGAAAAGACAATGTTTCCCAAACCTTGTAATCCCTCAAGGCGCCCCCAATACCCCAGGTTTTCGTATGTAAGAGGCTGTGACCATGCAGCCGTCATTTCTCAATCGTGACCCGTTTCCAGGTAGTGTTCATAAAAGGTTGACTAAAAGTGATATTGTTGAAAAGTGAGGTTTCAAGAAGAAAGATGAATCCAATGGTTGTAAACCGTATGGCCTGTGTTGATCGAAAGATTGGCACGTGTAGAAATGTAAGCTTCAAATGATTTAGACCTTGCGTGGTCGTCGTTCTCTGGCGTTGTTTTTGACGGGTGTCATCAGAGTGATATGCTTGGGGTCATCCTTACGGAGCCTTACAGCACCCGATACACCGCTGGATTCTCGACGTAATGAGCGAGAATCTTGCTCATCATCGAGTGTTATCTCAGCCACGTCTGATACCGACTCAGTGTCAAGAGCATCACTGGCGCCAGAAACTGAAGAGCCATCATCTGTGTCGTCGTACTCCCCGTCGTCACTAACAAGAGAGGGCGCATTATTGCTGACCATCGTGTTAGGACTCATGTCAGCATCCTCCATGTCTAGATCTTCATCTGAGAGCACGGTAGTCGTGCCGTGCGATGCGGAACTCGACGGCGTCTTGAAAGCAATAGGAGCACGGCCCTTGCTACTAGCTGAACGAGTTGTGTCCACAACACTCGGAGAGTTGGTAGCCTTCGCAGGTACGCGCATGACAACGGGTGTTCGTACAGCAGAAGAGTCCTTCATGTCATTGACCTCGACAGGTGTTTCGGCAAGTTCAGACTCTTCACCAGAAGTCACGTCATCCAAAGGCGCCTTGGTCGTAGCATCTGCAACCAGTTCACGAAGATTGCCGTCGAACTTCCGACTTTGCAGTAAACGCGACAAATGGGGCACGCCCGGAGCTTCTTCCGCCGAGGTAGCCTTTTGGGCCTCATGGTGCTGCTGGGACTTATCGGACAGTGAAGGAATGCGTGTTACACCAGGCAGCTTGCCTTCATAATAAAGTTTCAAAGAATCAGAGATTCTTGACCTGAGAGCGACGTATGCCTGCTGCTCAGTCATGTCGGGACGGGCAAAGGGATGCACAGATGCGGTAGTTGGAGTTGGCACGGATGGTGCAGCCGCCTTCTCTTCACCAACTCCTCCTCCCTCCGCAACTTCGATAGGGTGTCCGCTATGCACTGCGGCTTCCTCATGGCTCTTGAAATCGCGCTTATGAGCGATTCGACAATGGTTGATGAATCCTTGAGTACTTGAAAAGTTCTCACGATGGCAATCAAGACAAACCAGCTTGACCGTCTGCCCATCAGCACGCTTCAATATACACGGACCAGCCTTGTCTTTTGGTTGAGGGTAGCCGCTCGACAAAGAATGTAGTTTCTGACTGCCAGCTCCACGGGCCGAGCGACCTTTCAGTGCGCCCATAGGTTCAGCGAAACTGTTCCTTGTCGTTCGTCCCTCAGCATGTGACGCTCTTGCGCGTGAAGCCTCCGGAGTAAACTGCCACTCAGGCTGTTGGCCGTCAAATGAAGGGTCAGGAATCAGCCACTTGGCATAATGTCTAGCATACGGACCATCCACAACACCAAATGGAGGCGCCCATCTGGGTACAGATTCTCCTGGACGTGACTGCACAGCTGGACCCTTGCCAGCACTAACATTCAACATCTGTTCTGGAGTTGGACAATTCACAGGGTAGGGAATGAGGTGACAACGTCGTAACTGCTCCAGAGCAACCTGGCACTTAGCGATTTCCTGGTTAATGAGTCGAAGTTCATCATGCTTTAGCAAAATCTCGAGACCAAACTGGTGGCGAATCTCATCACGAGCACTCTCCAACCTAGAGATCGCAGGACTTTCTTGCGCCATTGCGTCCGACGCTGCAAGAGTTTCGATGATGGTGTCCGGGTCAGTCTTTATGCGCTTAATAGGCGCATTCACATCTGAAGACTCATCAAGGCCATCGATGCTCAGCCGCCTCCGCTTGGGAGGCTGCGCGCTGGGCGACGCTATCGTCGTTTTTGGCAACGAGCGCGGTTGCAGCGGCTTTATCAATTCTGCGAGCGGTTGCGGCGCCTGCGGCGTCTTGTCGCTTCCCCTTGATTCAGATGTGAAGAATCGAAACATGAGGATGCCTTGACTAGGTGTCAAGGAGGAAGATCAGTAGTCACGACAACAGAGCCGTGATCGCCTTTAATAGCAATGCGACAGGCAGAAATGCACAGTCGCAGGCAGGTGCGAGGCTTGGTGTGAATTTGTTGGACTGGTTCAAGGCTTAGCGTGGCTGTGGCGTAGGTAAAGCTGACGTAACCGAAAGTCGGACAGTCGGAATTGGGCGCAAAGGGGGTGATGATGTGGCCCCTCAAACAGGCCAGAACCGGAGAGGAGATCGGGTCAGCCAGCGACAGCTGCGACCGGGGACTCAAAGCAACAAAAACGAGCCAGAAGAGAGGGAGAGGAAGGAAGTAATCGAGCACTAGCGAAAGCCTCGACTTTGTTGTCTCTGAGAAAAAGCTAGCAGAGAGGTATCTCTTTGAGAACAAGAATGTGTATGAGGGAGGGAGATTGGGACGAGATGAAATGAGAGCGTGTAAGAGGCAAGATTAGGTTGTGGTGGTGAGGCAGCAATAGAAAGGGTAGGAACACGGGGGTACAGGCGCAAAGGAAGGTGCGAAAGAGAAATCAATAACGGGGGGGAAGAGGGAAAGTGGAATGGAAGGGAAGTGGAATTGTTGTTGCGCGAGTCTGACGCCGCGTCCAGGGAGAATGGGGATAAAGTCAAAACCTCAGGACAGGAAAGAAGGGGGAAGCATGTGGCACTTGCGTGATGAGATGAGACTCAGACTTTGGGATGGGCTTTCAATCAGTGCAGCGTAAAGCAGCGCAGTGGCAGCGACGGTGACGACTGGCGGCCTGGGTTTGGTCTTGTTTTGGTGGTGCTTGTGTGCTGGGTTTCCTCCCTGATTGACTGAGAGATCGACGAGCAACCTCTTCCGATTGAATGAATGATAGGTTGCCTGCCCACAAAACGCAGACCTGAGGCGAAGCCTGTTGGCAGCCCGCCGTCAAGGCTAAACAAGCCCGAGCCTAGGGGGACCTGGGGGGGGCCCAGCGCTCCATTGGCAGGCTGTTGGCGGGCGCGCCGGGGCGATATTGGTTTTTTTGGGGTGAGTGGACCAGCAGACAGCCAAGCAGCAGGGGCAGAAGAACGAGAACCTAGGTACCCACGCTAGGTTCCATGGAAATGCCCACTAAACGAGCCACACCACCACTGTCTGTCTCTGAAGCAGGGCAACAATCGTAAACACCATCATTTCCAGGCAGTCGAGAGGACTGTGATGAAGGAATATCGGAGCATTTATCTGCATCTCTGGGAGTATGCCAATATGTATAAATATCTACCCAGTTTTCTCCGATGTCACGAGTATGCGCGGGTTATCCATAGCGCGATCAATGTTTGTTTACTGCTTCAAACGTGTTTCGCAGGCTGTCAACTTACAGTATACTCTTAGCTCAAGATCAATACCCCCCGGTCTTGCTTCCTTGCTCGGTTACAAAACGATAACAAACGGGTCCTAGATCGAATAAGTTCGACGATAGGGCAGGAAGGGATCCGTCGAGTTGATGGATCCATATTGTCGGTGACACTCTATGATACTTGATATTGCTTATTAGTTTCCATACAGCACTGTGCATGGTGTTGTCGCGTTTAGCTTAAAATGCTTGATAACTTACCATGATTCGATGCTGTTTGGACGCAGGACGAGAGTCAGTTACATGCTGGGGATGTAATCGAGACTATCCCTTTTGGCGAATGATGCTCACTTGTCGACACTTTTGGGTCACAGACCCAGAGTAGCGACTCAAAACAAAGCATCGTTGACTTAATGAACAGTGACCCCGAAGTATAATAGATAAAGGATGTGCGGGACCCGATACAGCTCATTCCATCATTTCTGCTTGGCGTTCAAGCTAACTTGGTGTATGTATCGTCTGTTGTTAATAGCATCCTTCGGAAGAACCCAGCGCCTGAGTTACTCTAGCAATGCCTCGTGGCTCTACTGTTCTTTCGTACCATACACTTCTCGCTTGTATGTCTCACATATGTCTTCTCATCATATGTTATTGCTTCTCGCCAGTCAATCATTCCTGCACTTAGCTTCGGGACGAGACTTGGATGTCTGACAATGCAACCATCCCCGAGACACGTTTGGTTAGAGCAAGACATATCGGCGTGTGGAACATGGCTAGCTTGGGGCTCCCTTTCTAAGTTCCTGCAGCCACTTCCAGCCAGCTCGCTTATTCTCCACTTGGGCTTGCGAGCCAGACTGGAATTGTTAATACGATGCTGGTACCTTAGCCTGCGAGGTAAGCTTCACCTCGATTCAAGGTCTCTCTAACGCCGTTGTTTGCGGTAGTGCAACCAAGTCCTGGGCCCAAGCTCCTTCGCCTTCAATCGGGAGCATTGATGAAGCTGAGGTGCAGTAGTTCTGGGCTTAGCCTCGCTTGACCAACAACGTACGGGGAGCGGGCCGGGAGAGTTTTTAGTAAGCGGCATGCTGAATCTACAAGCTGAAGGGAGAGTTTCCGAGTTGTTTTGAGGTGATTCTTTCAAGTTCCTACGAACCACTCCCCGCCCCACTGACAATCGTCAGAATCGTCATTCATGACATCGCCAGATGGGATCACTCGTGAAGTCTGGAGATCTAAATTGCAGGCCACATGAGAAAATTATAATGACCAAGAATAGACACGAAGGGTCTGGGGTCTAGGGGTATCTATCCCAGTGAGCATGCCCGATATAGGCACATCAAAATCAAAGCTTAAGAGAGTTTAAACTTGAGCTGATTCGACAACGTAACCAGCAGCTGACTTTGGAACCTGAGGACTTTGACTCTATGGCGCAAGTTCTCCAGCCACACTTAGTAGGTGCCAATTTCACTCTAATGTCCTTCCACGTGACCGCAAGCTCCTAGTGCGTTGAGATGAGGCTCAGCATCCGTACTTTTATCGTAGGTACTTACTAGCCTATCTGGGTATCCTTATTAGCATGCATATATCTTCATTCATGAGTTTAATAAACATACGGATAATCATAGGTATATTAGGCACATAAACAGTGTTGCTTTTCAGATCTCGAAATGAACACGTACTTCAAATTTACTACTCTCTCTCTTACTTCAAATTTGTGAAGGGAACGGGTGTACCTAGATATCCTTCAGTTGCTATTTAATACTGTTTTTATGCTTAACTACTTCGAATATAATTTGAATATGAGTGAAACGCCCCTTAAGCATGTTTCCATATCCCGCAGATCTGCCCGGAATAATATACTGTTCAGCAAGTAGCGCCTCCTAGGCGCTTAAACGAAGTACCTGCATGCTCACGCCCCGCCAAACTCAACCTGGACCACAACTTTTCTGCCCACCACATCGATCTCGTCCTTCCAACATTGGGCACAACAATGCCACCTACAAACTTGGTCGAAGGCTCTGGAAAGAGAAGGCCAGATTCGAATCTCTCAAACGATACGCAACCATTGAAACGACCCAGAAGCGGCGGTACTCCATCTCAGACATTTACACTCGCAGCTCCTCACGAATCTATCATCGCCGAACTCAAGCCCAAGTATGAGGTCCTTCCTGCTTCTGTCATATCATCGACACAAATCAAGAAACGTATTGTACATGTCGCGAATCATTTGCTAGCCCATGGCGATCGTCCACGAGTAGCTTTGTTGTATGCGCGCACCGCCGATGTCTGCAAACTCATCACAGTGGTGGAAAAATGCAAACGTGTTTTGAACGAGGAAGGAAAAGCATACTATCAGTACAACCAGCTGTTCGACCAACCAGATAAGCCGAAGCGAAATGATATTGTTGAGGAGACAATAATTGAGAAGGGTACAACAGACGAGGGCAATGATGATTCTGACAATGACGATTTCGAAGTCATGCATAGTCGATTTGAAGACGCTGTGTTGCCTCGCCCTTCCCCACGAACCGTTAAATCTATGAGGATTTTCCTCTCGGTTGCGCCCATACCAGAATTGAAGTCGAAGAAGGGTGTAACAGTCCAATCGGGGACAGCAAAACAGGCTTGATCGAATTCTCAAATTTGCACCTCGGCTCGACTCTTTGTATCGTTGTGAGTGACCCATTTGGCGCAACAGGGATTTTTCACGGTTATGGAAAAGTTAGATAGCACATTGTTCAAGATACCCGGCGCAAAGAATAAATTCACTTTGCTTTCACTCGTGCCTATTTGAACCTACAATACTGCATAAGGAAATATAAAGATCCGGCTTGAACGCCAACAGCCCAATGCACATTGATATCCATCCGTTCCATCTCATTCCCCTCATCCACCCCGTTCGCTCGCTGTTTCGTTCGTGTTTCACCCAATTGCCGTATTATGGCTTTTGTTATTATCATTCCGATTGAGTCTAGTTGGAGTGGTTCTTGGACTTGTCGGTAATTCGAAGGACGAAGTTGACAATGACGGCCAATAGAAGGATGATGGCCAGCACGGTAGGTCCGAAACGATCATCGAAACCGGCCTGTCCCTTCATTCGTATAGACTTGGCTCGCCAGTGGTAGGTTACCAGTGCGTAGATCATGGTGCACATGGCGACGCCAGTGAAGAGGAAAGCCGAGATAAAGGCAACTCTGTCACCGAAGTTAAGCATGCCAATGGCAAGGGCACCAAGGATGACGGTGAAGTTAAGCCATGACAAGAAAGTTCGTTCGTTGGCGAAGAAGACCTTGGGCTCGACACGAGTTGGCAGGGCGATGCGCTTACCTAGTGAAGATGTTAGAATACACAAGATCGACGATAGTTCAATTAAGCAAGTTGACAGTTCTTTGAAGTGACGTACCAGGGGTGGTCTGGAGAAGAGGCTGAGAAGACATGGTGATGTCAGTTGTTGTTATGATAACAGTTCGGGTAGCTAAACTAGCAAGCGAGTAGTGTTGAAGAGCAAATGGATTTTCTGTCGAGTATACAGCTAGCTATACAGCTACTGGGAGATAAATCAATGAATCAATTGATAATGCCGGTGCAAGGGATTGGCGAATGATCTTTTCACTTGACAAGAAAATATTGATGAGCAAGAAAAAGGTCGAAGTGAAGTCGTCTGTTATGTACGACATGGTAGCGAGCAGTAGATGCGACAGCCCCACTCCTCGGTCTGTTTCTGCAAGCTTGATCCTGCTTTGGCAGGCACGTGGTTCATTGGTTGGATAAAATGGCAGCACGCGACTGCCCTGTCCAGGTATTTGAGAATACCTGCAGGTACAGACCTACTTTTATTTCTTCAGACGACCCATTATAAAGAAAGAGAAAAGAAAAGAAAAGAAAAAATCACGTCGGTTTTATTCTCTTTTCGCCGCAGATGTATCTCATACTTTTACATATGACAAGCAGTCATTAGAATGTGATATTGATCCAAGACGCTTGGAGATGACCCCATGCACTGTTGAGACATCAATGCGCGCGTCTCCAATAAGAAGATGTACTAGCCATTAGATATCATGAATACATGCTTGACCTTGAACAGTTCGAAAGAGAAAAGAAAGGACAGGCAAGGTATCAGTTTGTTTTTTCGGAAATGCTTCACCTTTATCGTAATAACAGCTTCGGATCAGCCTCAATAAAGCTTGCAGCTTGATACCTAGCTTGGCTTGACTAGATCTGACCCAGCAGTCCAGTCTTTGGAAGATCACGTGCTTATCTCTATCTTCGAAAGTTACCTACGCCGAAAGAGGGAAAGACTATCTGGCTCAGGTAAATCAATACAAAGTAACAACAAGACAATATTATTTGCTTATGATACGAGGCTGTATGTATGTATGTATGTATGTTCAAGGGCTCTATTAGACGCATGACGGTCAAGAGATTAGAATTGACATTGAAGATAGTAAACGTGAAATGTGCATAAAGAACATGCCTATTAGCCCAAAGTAAGGCAAACATGTAGTGCCTACCTACCTATGATAAGAAAGTGCCCGCTGTGATGCTTGTTTGTTTACTGACCGACCATTCTCTACTTGTACCTGGACTATCCATCTAATCCTCCACCACGCCATCCACCAACCCCAGTTTCTAAACTCTGATCCCTCAACTACATACTTACGTATACATTCAAAATGGCCACTCCTGTATGTGTAGTAATGTTTAAACTACCTTGACTTTGTGCACAGCTAACCTTGGAATAGCCGATTCCCGCCAACCGTCTCAAGCAGATCGCTACCGATGTATGTTTGCCCCCCCCCCCAATCGACGCTTACCGCCAACGTTAAAAGCAACCGTATTTTCCAACACGCAGATACTGATATCAACAACAATAGGCTTGCAACAGCGCCATCGGCAATGCTGAGTTCTACGACCATGCTAAGACCGAGCAATGGAACTCGACAATCATCGTAGGTTGAAGACAGATCACTGCGACGGGTTCGTATCTCAGATACTGACCGCGCATACAGAGCTCCGTGCTGAAGGCCGTCATCTCCGAGTCGACTCCTGAAGGCGCTTCTGCTCCTTCATTCAAGTTCGCCTGCAACAGCACCATCGTGCAGCACCTCGTTCCTACATCCGCTCTGAACAAGCCCCGTGGTGGCACCGAGACCCAGGCTCAGGAGCCTCACATCTCCACCAGCTCCGAAGCTACCGCCACCGATGGCAAGCCTCACGTCGGCCGACGAGGAATGCACAGCGCTACCGGTGCTTACTGGGACGAGAAGAAGGACGGCATGTGGACTTTCAAGTACGACGGCGGCGAGGGCAAGGGTCTCGACGTCGTTGTCATGCTCATCTGGGTTGCCATTTGAGCTGTAGGCGAAAAGATAGGCAGTCAGGGGCTCTCACCCTGTTCTGGACTGAGCTAGCTTGCTGCTGACGTGCGCGACACCCTGATTCAGCTATGGCGTTGAGGGACTTGGGAAGCGTGGCATTAGGACTACAAAGGGTACGATCGAGCTTCCGGTTAAGCTATGCCGACGACTTTGGTATTCTTGCAGACCTTGGATGTACAAAATGCGCTGGACTTGATAATATTTCACAATGCCAGACGGCTGGAGTGAGCCACAATTCTTCTGTTCATGATTCCGTTCACCTTCCAACGTTGAGGCTGAAGTAACATACCTGGAAAAAGCACAAAGTTCATGCATAAACTTTTTGACCTTGCGCTTTGACTCGCGTGCATTGTGTTATATGACGAAGTCCCTCGATTTATTACTGGTAGCAGCTCTGTTCTCCTTTCTGCAGCCTTTAGCCACAATCTTCTCGGCAAAACGAACGACTGGCATGACTGGATGGCCAGGTTTTGATTCGCACTTCCTCTCTATCGTATAATACAAATGCTGGATTCAAGGAACTATATGCATGAGGACGAAACTATCTGATTGCCGTCTGCCCAAGATAGGGTAGTAAGTATTATTGGTGAAGCAAGCTATGTCAGTGATCATGTCTTACTTTTGATGCTTCGGCCCTACAGCGAAACTGGTTATTGTAGGAAACCAATTGATACAAACCAAAGCATTATGCCGAATGGCTAAAAGATCACAACTACTGCCGGAACCCAGGTAAGCTCATAGATAGAACCATCAGAGCACCAACTGCACAGTGTGTGCGGTTACAGCTGGTTCTTGGTGAGGTTGTTTCACAGTGACAATTTGCACAACCGAACCACAATCATCTACCGACTTGATTTCAAGATTGAAGAACTATCTTACTATCATGGTGCAACACTCGAACGGACGTTGGCTACCATGGTCTGATATGAGAGATGGGCTACATGACGACAAGTAATTGAAATTAGCCGTATAGCAGGCGTGGCTTGCAGTATGACACCCATTGTCGGGGAAAGAACAAGATCTGGGAATTGGCGGGTGCTCCCGATTCTACTCTTCTATGCAGGACTCTTACCTGTTGCCTGCATGTGGTACAGTTGACGGGTAGGATTAAGCCCTGAAAATTCTGAAAGATATTCATGTGCATGGTGGCCTAGATACGCCGTGATGATTGCATCTATCCTTCAACTCGCCAGAGCACCTTCTATACAGCGTAAACAAACCCCAGACACAACATTGAAATACCTTCATCAGTTTGTCTTTGGCTTTTTTGAGGTAGACAGGTACTTACCTATCTTAAGGCAAGCGATTGCTGCCAATGACACAAAGGCATCTGCCTGGCTTCCATGTGTATGGTGTAGGAATCAGGAGATCCTGCACACGTGATAGCTCTTATTCTGGAATCAGATAATGTAACCAACGACTGACCCTTGAGCAATAGCCTGATGCATATATGAATGTATTCGTCAGATCATAATCTTATGCGTGGCACTCGACCGCAACGGTGCATTGGCGCAACACCACTGTGTTGTCAACGATCCATACCTGCATATCGAGTATACATACACATGAAATGTACCTTGCCTGACACGACAAACTTAACCGCAAAAACGGCGTGCCAAGATTCTTTGGATGGCTTCCAAGAGGTGGACATACAGTTGCCTTCTCTCAATCCTACTCGAAACAACAAAGACGACCACACAATAGATACAAGGGACGGTTCAGCTTAGTAGTGGATGCCAAAGACGCCCAGATGTATTGACGACTACCTTAGGTACAGCACACCACTACCTCGCTGCATGCACACGTGGGTGGGGGTTGTTGATCGGAACCGAACTGCAACTCCAGAAAAGGCACAACGCACGATCACAACTTATTTCTTTTAGCCAAATGCACCACATTGGACGATAGCAAAGAAATCACTTAGTATTGAGGGAGATGAAAACCTGCAGCCACCATCAAGTGTCACAAAGTCGGAGGACCCGAGAATTGAAATGACTAGCGGCAGTTTCTTGAAAAGGTCCCATGCAATTAGCTGAATTGTAAAGAGATTTTTTACTTTCATCCCAGTCTATAGACATGTACATTTTCTTATCTTTGGGCTTGATCCAAGTAATGGTCAAATTCTAGACTCTCAGCTTCACAGATTCTTCTTGTTTGCCGCCAACTTCCCACAAGAAACTTGCTGTCACACAAAAGCAATACATATCAACGAGCTGGTCAGACAGACATTGATTGAACGACCCTGAATGACGATCGGCTCCGCTTCGCACTCGGCGGGTCTCTTGGTGCGCCTAAAGTGAGGGGAGTGACGGAGACTTTGCTACTAGTGAGTACCCATAATGACGTTGAGACTGGGGTCAAGAAGACTTTCTTGAACGGCTTCGATATGGACAACCCGGAGAGAAATCGTAGACGCGGAACCCTCGCAGGGTTTTGCAGAGTCACTGCAAGATTAGTTGTCGGTCGGTCTGTCACACCAATACAGCGCGGACAGACAAACAGACTTGTCGCCGTTTTGCGAAGCTTAGAACATCTGGGAAAAGGTGCCTGTCAAGGTTGAATTTGGACATGATTTCCCCCCACATGACATACATAGTCTACTCCGCGACATCACAATCGTCTGGGGAAAGGCTTTTCTCGCTTCTTCCCGTCGTACGATGACAAACAAGCTGAAGTATGATATGGTACAGTAGTTGCGCATTTATGTAACTGGCGTTTGATCACCAGGCCCAGTTCCTTCCTGAGCATGGATGGATTTGCACCAACTTGCCACAAAGTCTCGAATCAGGGTCCCCCGGTATCGCGGGCTTCGGCATCACCATCAACTAGATATGTCAGTTTTCGGC